>JAFIRS010007015.1:0-29202 GCA_018342105.1 Gonioctena quinquepunctata | reverse complement strand
AAAAAAAATGTTCCGTTGAACAATGACGGATTTGCAACCGTAAAATATTAGTCGTAATTATAACTGCAATTTCAGAACTTTTGCAGTTATTTCAGCAATTGTAAAATGCAAAAATTTCCGTCCGTAAACGTAGCATTCTGCAGATTTATTTTAATGCCAAAGTTGCCGTTTTTGGGGAGCGTAACAAAAAATACAATTAAACACATCAAAATGCATTCTTGTATTTTGCACTGTCCTAAGTCTGGAGAACACGATAATTTCTGTTTATCATCTCGTTGAAATTGTGGTAATAATCCATGAATATACAGTACAAAATATGCATTCGGGAATATTTCATTCATAAATACAAAATTAATATTAGAAAGCAAAATGGCTCCAAACAAAGTCTATCTTCCATTCAAAGATTATTGCTAATATAATGATTTCAAAATACTACTAGAATGTTCTGTAACGCAAAAAATATGTATGTTCTTGAATATGAGAGCGCAGCTTCAAAACTACTAGAAAAAAAAAAATGTTGAGGCCCTGACGTGATTCGAACTCGTTATCTCCTTTTTACTAGACAGGCGCTTTAAACCAATTAATCCACGGCTCCGTTGAAAATAATGGTACCATATACTGTATATATTCTACAATTTTAGGATGATTATACTAAAATATTTTAAAATTATTTTCAACAATAAGTATTTCAGGAGTCTGAATAGGTGCGAAACCTATTCACCGAGATATTTAACAAATGTGTATTTGAATGATGAACATTTCACCGCAGCCAATGATATTGCCAACAATAACATACGAGATCAAAAAGTTGAGCCAATGAATGCAATACTAATGTATTAGTGAATCACGTGCAAATTCTAGTCCAATCAATCAAACAAACTGTTGGTTAACCCATTCTCGCCTTCGTTTCTATGCAGGTGTATGCATTCCATGCATTCCGAAAAGAGTGCGCATGTCACAAAACTTTATACGCGTTGTGGACGTGGTGTTCAATCGCGATTTAAGTTAAGACTTTGGTGAAGTTTTGTTTTATTGTTAATTACTATAAGTAGAATTTAGTTATTTGTAAATTTAGTTATATAAATGTCGACCACAGGAAAAATACCACCGATAACCATGAGCAAGTTGTACGTCGGAAATTTACCCACCGAAACCAGTGAGATTGGTCTTCGGCAACTATTCCTGGAACAGAATTTGTCATGCACAAATATTTTGATTAAACGTGGAGGATATGCCTTTGTCGATTGCCCCGATCAATCATCGGCTGACAGAGCAATTGATAAATTGAATGGTGAGTAACATGCATTTTACCGTCATCCAATTTTGAATTCAAACAAACAGGTAGGTAGATACGTCCGATATTTCCCGAGTATGAAACATGTTCTTTAGCTAACATTTTGCACGGGGAGAATATCAAATCATGCTGGTATACAGAAAATTAACAATGAATTGGTACTGAAAATCGGGCATAACAGACCCCCTTCGTTTTTAGGTTAGGTATTGCATTCCTCTCAGTTCCGCGAAATTCGGTCTTACTGTCAAATTTCAGTTCTTCGCCGGCTTCCAAACTGGTTTCTAAGATTTCTACAGGGGGGCTCAACCATAATTATGAAAGTAGTCTACGACATGTACTGGAAGGAATGGAATTTGATTCAATTATTGATGCCATATAATTCATTTTTGAATATAGCACTATTAATACTGAAACAGTTTATTTTAAAATGGATTAGGTATGTCATTGAAGCATTCATGGATTATGACATGCTCTTTAGTGCATATTTTATGTATTCGCATAGACATTTTTTGATTCTGCATACCTACCTATGATCGAAACGGTTCGATTTGATATACGGGGTTGTTCGGAATACTGCAAACATTGATCCTACAAAGGAAAAGTATGCTCTAAAATAAGGTAACGTTGGAAAGGCATTTCTATACACCAGCACTGAAGTTCAAAAACTGCTGTTATCTGCCTTTATTTTCGCCTGCTGAAGACGAATCTGCAATCAAAACTTTGCGCTCTCAAATTAGACCAATTATCATAGTAGGTACCATCCCACACAGCACATGTACGTACAATGGATGAACAATGGACGTTGAATATGGAAGTTCAAGACATCCACTGGATGTCCAGAATTAGTCCAATGTACATTCAATGGACGTTCAGTGGACGGCCAGGACACCACTTTGGACGTACAATTAAATCCCAGATAACGTCCAATGGATGTACATTGTGCGTATTTTGGGCATCCATTGTATGTCCATATTTGGTAAAATGGATGTCCAGAACATATCCAAATAACAACCACTGTGGTCGTCCAATGTACATCCATTGTATATCCTTACATCCAAAATGAATCCAGAGGATACAGATTATACAAGGTGTCTTGTGAATAATGGGCAATACTTTGGAAACATATTGTAAAGGTAAAACTAACACAAGTTCTCATACATACATTGTTCTTGAAGTGTGCCCCTTCTAGACATTATTTCTACTTGAATAGAGAATCACAAAGACTTCTCGATGAAGTTATCACAAAAATCTCGGTGATACAATATTCGAAAGGGAATAAGTGCCAAGTGTTATTTTTTTACCTATACCATATGTTAGCAAAACCCATATATTTCAATACCCTGTATAAATTACATTCCATATCAGAAAGTTGACATTTGATTGTTAGAACCCAAAATTCCTTAGTGTTCTGGATCTTAATTAAAATGTTTACGAGCATGGTATATCAGGATACATATTCTTTAATGAGTAATTTTTCGTAAAATCAATAATTTTGGAAATATACATTTTTCAATTCAAAATTATAATTTATATTCCAAAAACTAACACATTCACAAAAAAATTGCAACAGAAGTTGTTTATCTTGAACCTATCAAACTATACAATTCCATAAATAGATTTTAATGAAATTTGTCTTCTCACATATTTCAAAGGTTGAAATCCAACTAAAAATTGATACAACCAAAATTGAGCTACTATAGTTTCATTCTTTTATATCTTGCACTTTCAAAAACTAACTGTTTACACATCATCCACCAAAGGAATGCATTAAATAACAACATAAATGTAGGTAGATACTCTAAAAAAATTTATAATAAAACAAAAGAATAACAACACTGGTCAAAAGTATAAATAAATAAAAATATTCCTTTCATTTGCTCTCCTTAACCATTTCATATTTGCCTCCTCTATTTCTTTTTCATTCGTTTTTTCATCTGCCTGTTCTGCAGCACCTGTATGTATATATTCAATAATAATCAACAATATATCTTTTGTTCCACCCACTGATCAGGAAGTCGGCCATTTTCAAATCCTTGAATGATTGTTTCATTTTCGACGTGGTAACTATATTGAGAGTCGGGATGAACACCTTTTCTTTAACTCATATGTGTTCCCTGCTCCTCCTGTTTTTGACATCTAATTTGACTGAAAATTTAATAATCAACATAAAGGAATAAAACTTTGCTTCAAAGAGTACTTACAGGAAATGTTTGCCAAGTTTGAGTTTGTTATATATGATCATTACTCAAGACTACTTGGAAAATTATACACCTTCATTTATTTCACTATTAACATTAGACACTTGAGAGGGATTCAATCCTGTTTTTATTGTAGGCTTGAATGGAGGTAATTTGCCATTTGCTTCAGTGTTGACAGGATACACATGAGAGGGACTCAATCCTTTCTTCATTGTAGGCTTGAATATTTGCTTCATCGGCCTCACTTTCTTCTGAAGAAAATACACCCTTCTTTTTCTATATTTTCTAGACTAAGGATCATCATCATTCAGATCACTGCTGTATTCAGCCACTTTTGTTTTATTTCTTGCTTCCAAGATATCTGTTAATAAGTTGCATTTCTGTTGAAACCTGCAGCACACTCATTAGATTCACCACCATGCATCAGTCGCACTATCTTATAATATTTATTCGAAAGTTTTCTAGAACCCATATTAATCAGTAATGAAAAGTATACTTATTTATTACCATCGATGAACGAACGAAACGGAGTCATAAATGGAGAGCAAAGACGCGGAAGCATTAACCTCACATTTCTCAACAACACTAAAGGCACGTTCCACTGAACGTTCGCGGCGCTCGCAACAACCCAAAAAATTGCCCGCGAATTTCAAAAATATTTCATAGGCGGCAAAAAAACTAGTAACCAGAAAAATAACGTTTTTCGATCCCGTAAAGAATACAGTGGTTAAAGTATTGTTGAATTTAGAAGATGCGTGACGTACCCATAATGATTATCAATTACTACGTGACAATTTATTTGTTCATATATAATTTAATATAAAAGAAATTGATGATTGTATTTGAATGGGACGTATAATGGATGTTAATTGTTGAATGTACAATGAATATCCAGAAATGTACATAAACTACCCCAATAAAATATTCCATCACGGTTGAAATTTTTGATTGAAGATACTTACGAATTTCAGTTTCATTTGAAATAAAAATGAGATTCTTAGGGATCAAACTGAAATTCATATAAATATTTTTTGACATTGAATGAATGTACAATGGACGAACGTTTTTAACATCCAATGGACGGCCATGTTCACACGTACAATGAACATCCATTCAATGTCCATGGACGTTTGGACTTGAGATGGACCTAAATTGGACGTGCAATGGATGTCGTGTGTTCTATGGGATGCAGGAAACCGACTGTGCCATCATAGGAAAGACGATCCGTAGTTATATCCTGTTACATTTGCTACTCGCAACTATCATTGCTTAATTTGTTATAAACATTTAAGAGCAAAAAACTCGTGTTTTTTTTTCGTATTTCGCTTGTAACATGGAATCTAATGAAGCAGTCTCGATGCTCTCAATGGACGAATTGTAGAAATTCAATATGCATAAAATGAGCCCTGGCACGACTCGATTTTGACTAGATACCACACCGTTTGTCGTAAACGTTGCCTCCTCAGTAAACATAATTTTCATTAGAAAAAGTCTATCTGTACCTTGCAACCATAAGCAAAATTCAAACCGCCGTTCCAAATCACCATTTCACAGAGTATGTAGAAATGTTGGTTTAAATGCCCTAATTTTATTGCGTTTCAAACACCTCCATACTTTTTTTCATTAAATTCAGTATCCTCGCAACTGCCCTTATTCTACCATTTGGGTTGTTTCGAAATTCTGCTAAGATACGTTCGTCGTCTGGATAGTGTCTTTGATTTAAATTGTTCCTCCATGGTCTTGTCTTGAAAACCGCTCTGTTGATTTTGGCAACGGTATCGTGAGAATTGGTGCGATCATGATTGCCTTTCATTTAATATTCCAGCAACCTGACGCGTAGATCTTTCATTATTACCAAATAAGCGGATAATTTCTACTTTTTCTCCAATTGTAAGAACTACTCTTCGGTTTTGTGCCATCTTATTAACAGTTAAGTAACACTGCTTGACTTATTGACAATTCGCACAAATTACTAAATGTCAAACAAACACTTTTGTTTCAAAACACTATTTGATTAATTTGCTTAAAAACAACACAGGTCAGCATGCCAACGGTAACAGAGCACCCGTATCTTAGCAAAATTTCAAATCGTAGTATAAGGGCAGTTGCGAGGATACTGAATTTAACGAAACGGTATGGAGGTGTTTGAAATGCAATAGGATTAGGGCATTTAAACAAAAAAAAGTTAGAAATAAACAACCTATTAGAAAAAGTGATTTTAAAATAATGTTTTTTTCTGCTAAAATCAGCTCTTGGGATTTTGAAAATCACCCCTCGAAGTTTGTGAGAATGTTTGCTTCTCAAATTTCGTTATGTTATGCGATACTGGAAAATGTTTGCATTAATATATGAAAAACCTCAAGAGAACAAAAAGATGTTGAATGAAACAGCATTGAATATTCCTTTCTCATAATTTGTCGGAGGCAGCAGAAAAAAAAATTCTGAAGGCTTGACTCTGAAATAGGGAGGACCCTGTGAATTATTTGAAAATGAATTATTTTGTATCGTGCACCCTGTTGAATGGATTATACTTGCTTGATTTGAATTGATTATTGTCGAAAATGTCGAAGTAAACTCCAAAAACTCTTGAAAAAAATATATTTTGATCATCCTGTACCTTGAAAACCAAGCCGTTTGGGACATATGTTTATATGAACTTTTCGTCCTGAAATCTTCCAAAGAATCACCTTCCGTACTTTGTCAACGTACTCAATTAACTGTATAGGAACCACTGCGTTAGCATTACAAACTTGTCTCTCGTATTGGTTATTTTCTCAAAACTTTTCTGGTTTCATTTCAGGTTTCAGTTTTAACGGAGCATCTCTAATAGTGGAACCGTCGGTGGCATCCGGGAAGAAAAAGTGAGTTTTTGAAATTTTTGACTGTCCTTTGTTATGTTTTTTCATATTGAAGCTTATTTTCCACTCAGAAACATTCATTCCCACTCTTTTTTTTTACGATAATAATAATAACCTATTACAATATGAAAATTAATCAAGTGCAGTAGAGCGACAACGATTAGTACGGCATATAGCTTGACCATTGTAGCTTGACAGTCATACATGCGCGAAAAGACAGTGACAGTGATCACCTCATCCGACCGCAGTATTAAAGCAGTGCTGACTCAGTGACCGGCAGAAAGTATCATATATGAAATTCTTTAATTAATAAATTTTGACAATATCGATACGTGCAATCGCTTCTGCATCAAAAGGAACCCCAAAAGACCTTGTATAGTGCCGTTCATCTTTTCGTGTTTGGCGAAAAATTCAAAAAAAAAAAAATATGTCCCAAAACACACTTATTTGAAAAAATATCGAAAATTATTATTCGGAAAAGTTGTTCAGAACGACATCTTATAGCTATCTATGTACATGTTTTAAAAAAAATCTGAGATGAAAAAATAAAAATAATTTTTTGCCATAAATTTTTTTCAATTTGGAAAAATACATTTCTGACAAAGAAACTCATTAGTTAAGCCAACAGTAATATTTTAAATAATATTTTGTAAAGATCCGCAAGCTATTTCTATTTTATTTGGAGAAAATTTAAATCTGTTAATTTGCCATGTGTTCAGCTGTTTCATGAGAGGTCACTGAAATATCTCCAGGACATTATAATTCAGGACCTTGTACCTACACAATTTTAATTCGAATTTTTTATTCAAACAAAAAATAAATTGATTTTTGGCAAATTGTTGGAATCATACATACCTACAATATTATCATTGTTGATGTGTGCATCGACTGATTTCCTCATGATCAAAGAGGCCATGAAACAATGAAAGGAGAATTTTGAAGAATAATAAATTTCGTGCGTACAAACCAAAATTCACCCACTCCTTACTCGATAGAAATTTCCATGCCCGCTTAGATTTTTCATTTTGGTTCCAAGGCATGATGGAAGAATGCCAAAATTTTCCTACAAAAATGGTTCTGTCAGTTCCCAGAACTGCAGATGGTGGGCTGATGAGAACCCAAATTGGACGATAGAGGCAAAAAGTCAATTTTCCTTCAAAAGTAATGTTTGGTGCGGCATATTAGATTCGCTGATCATTGGGCCATATTTTTTTAGGGACAACCTTGATTCACGAAATTATTTGGAGTTTTTAAATAACGAGTTTTTTTTATTTCTTATATGGATCACCGCTGCAAAGAAGAAATTAAATTTTTTTCTAACATGACGGAGCGTCAATACATAGTACCCCTGAAGTCAGAGCGTAGCTTAACGAACACTTTCCTCATAAATGGATAGGACGATATTCAGAAAACCCGTGGCCTGCAAGATCCCCAGATTTGACGCGCTTGGATTTCTTTTTATGGGGGTACCTTAAGAGTAAGGTTTATAAACATCGGTCATTTCATAATACCGACCATTTAGAAGAATTAATACGACAATGTATTAATAACATTACACCACAAATGCTGCGAAATGTGTTCAGAGAAATGAAATCCCCAACAACTACATGTATTGAACGTCAGGGTAGACATGTCGAGTAATGGACAATTACAAAGTTTCGAATATGTATTAAATTGTGTGGTTTACAATTATTTCAGTTTCTAATTTTATTAAAAAGTGTTTGAAACATTTTTTTTGAAATTTGTAAGTTCTTGTTATGCCAAAAATTCAATCAATTGTAATAAAATATTCAAATTAAAATTTTGTAGATACATGGTCTTTTATTAATAATAAATATCGAGATTATAATGTCCTGAAGATATTTCAGTGATCTCTTATGAAGTAGCTGAACACATGGCAAATTCACCGATTTCAAATTTTCTCCGAATAAAATAGAAATAGCTTGCGAATCTTTACAAAATATTATTCCAAATATTACTGTTGGCTTTACTAATGAGATTCTTTGTCAGAAATGTATTTTTCCAAATTTATTTCTTTTAATGCAAAAATATTTTTTAATTTTTTTTATCTCAGATTTTTTTAAAACTTGTTCATAGCTATGAAATGTCGTTCTGAACAACTTTTCCGAATATTATTTTTCGATATTTTTCAAATAAGTGTTTTGAGACATAGTTCCGCCAAACACCAAAAGACGTACGACACTGTACAACGTCTTTTGGGGTTTCTTTTGATGCAGAAGCGATTGCACGTATCGACATTTGTCAAAATTTATTAATAAACGAATTTCCCATATGATGCGTTCTTTCTGCCGGCCATATAATATATATATATATATATATATATATATATATATATATATATATAATGGAAGGAATTTAATGGACATAATACAGTGATTTTCAAAATGTTTGCACCATATCGGAAACTTTTTTATTATCCAACTGTCAGAAAATTTTATTCGTGATAAACATTGGTGCATTCCGCAAAACTTCCATTTGAGTTGCCAAAATTCTTAAATTCTAAACGATGTACAGGGGAGAACAAAAAATAGGAATTTTGATCATGAGTAAACTATTCTTATTTTTGACATTATCAAAGAAGTTTATTTAGAAAAGTTGGTTAGAATTAGAAACAATATTGATATTTGAAATCCCAGCAATCTACACAAAAAAAGCGTTTTTTATAGTTCTAGCCTCATGAAGAGTACTAGTATCTCATATACACCTTAAGCGCTTTCCCCATATTACTATAATAATATTTTAAGGCAAAATTCATTCCAATTTATCATTTGTACTAGAATATCGACGTTTTTTAAAATGGTTTACATCTTTACTAGTTTTTTATGCAAATTTGATATTTCACTCTGTATGTATGTCCATAATAAATATCAGTATTATTTAATGGAAGAAAATAATTAAATAAATCAATTAATTAATGCTAAACAATTAAATAATACAAATCTGCAAGTTCACGATCACTTTAATCATAGCCTTAAAGGGTAGGTAGTACTAATTTATGTATTAATCAAACATTTTATTGTTAGTGCACAAAATACTTCATTAACATTTTTGTTAAAGATTTCGGTATACTGACACAACACTACTAACATTTTCTAATTCATAGATATTTTGGAATGGTTTTCGAGCATACACCTTTTCCTTAAGATACCCCCATAGAAAAATATCTAAAGGAGTGAGATCGGCAGACCTTGCTGGCCATGGATATATGTCATGTTTTCCAAAGATCCCGTGGCCAAACATTTTTGATAAATCCGCAGTTGTGAGACATACCGGATTTTCGGGATGACGCAGATGAAATATTTTTGCTGTTTCTCGATTTGTTTTATTTTCTCCATGAATGAGAATTATTTCAATTTTGTCATTTGCACTCAGCATTGTGAACAAATCTCTAATTCATACGGACAAATCTCTAATTAATAAATTTCACAAACAGTTAAGATACACAAAATTTGTTACTGCTTAAAATGTCAAAATGTCAAAGGTAGTGCGATTTTAGTAATTTATAGAAGAATGTCCATGTGAAATATGAAATTATTTCTAATATTGTACGATAAACCGTTGATACTGGAAGTATAAAATTTTGTTTTGAAAAAATATACTTTTCTTCTATGGGGTACCTTCAGGAAAAGGTGAAGTTATGCTCGAAGACCATTTCAAAATATCGATGAATTAGAAAATGTTATTAGGGAGTGCCAGAAACGAAATCTTAAAAAAAAATTCAATAAAGAATTTTGTGCACGAACAATAAAATGATTGGTGATGGAAGGATGTGGAATTTTAAGGATTCAATGATTGATTATTCAGGTTTCTGAACGCTTTCCTGATTTGGTTTTCCTTTATGTTAATACATAAAGGAAAACTTTAAGGTATAACTATGAATGAAGTGATCGTAAACTTGCAGATTTGTATTATTCAATTGTTCAGCATTAATTAATTAATTTGTTTAATTATTTTCGTCCATTATATCATACTCATAACATAACATAAATACAGAGTGAAATATCAAATTTGCGTGGAAAACTAATCGGTAAACTTTATACATACCTACTGATTGATTAAGAGGTTTATTATTTATTTTTAATTGTTTTTATAAATTTGGCGAACATAGAGTGTGCTCGTATGGCATTGGTGATTTTATAAGATCTGATCATACTCGAGACTAATTTGGAAACTGGAATGAAATAGATATGCTAGGCGGGTTCTGGCGCAACCCTATTTTGGGGTGGGTTTTGGCGAGTGAGTGAGGGGTGGTTTTCGGGTGGGGGTAGGGATGATGGTGGCGGTCATGGGCGGTTCGTTGTGGGAGGGTTTGTGAAAAGATGGCGGTGAGAGGGTGGGGATGGTTGTATGTGGGGTAGGGGTGGGGGGATGAGTGGCCTGTGATTGGTCGGAATGGTGGCAGCCATGTTGTGTATGGGAGTGTGTGATTGAGAGTGGGAGGTGTGGAGAGCTGTGATAGGTCGTGGGCGTGGTGATAGCCGCCGGCCGTTATCCAATAGCCGAGCAGCATATTGAAATGGGGGTGTCAACCAATATCCGTCAACGGCATTGGTCGGACGGAAGTGTCACGTGATCAGTGAATGGCGGCGGCCATTTTGGAAAGTGGGAGGAGTCAGCGATGATGCGGCTATGACTCAACCGACAAGTCTTTGCAGGAATATTATCTACGTCAGCACTTCTTATCAGTTGTTTATTTAAGCGACCGGATATCGGCGGCATCCTTTGTTTACATTGAGATAAGATATCGGCGGCGGCATCGCTTTGTGAAAGAGTTTGTTTACATTAACAAGATAAGAGAGTATGCAGCTGCACGCTCGAACCGTGGGATAACTTCATTCAAAGTCATATGATTACTATTCGTATTTGTATCTAAGCGGACTAAGGCACTGTCGGCGACATGGAAGCAGGACGGATAACTTTTAAAACGTCACCAAATATACAGGGTGGATCGAAAGAGTGTTTAGAGGAGGAGAAGAACGAAACAAGTATATATTGGAGTTTTGTTGAAATGACGTCAGTTGAGGTTATGTTGTCGATGACAGAGGAGTATACACGGAAATTGGAACAGTTTCATCGAAAAGTCAGAGCTCTGAACGAAGAGTTACAGTTTTATGAAGAGAAACGAAACGTCACAAGAAAATTGAAAAAGTTGAATCTCTACACGACACAACCATCAACATCGAAATATGATTCAAATGGTACTAGTGACTTTGATTCTGAACACCATCTTATACGTAGACATACCGTATGATGATGATGTACGTGGAGTAGCGGTTTCTTTCAAAGATGGCAATCAGTCTTGGATTCCAATGAATCGAACAGCAGGACTTCGAAGGTTATTCTTCACCACAGACCTGCCACCCCACCTCGAGGATGATAACAACAACACCATAATCGAGAAATATCAGCTCAAGTTTGAAATGAATGATTCTACAAGTACAGTGATGCCATGGAGAAGGCTTCCAACGGTAGCAGTAGCGATGACGTCACCAACACCGCCACCACCACCAATACTACCACCCTTGGAACATGAAATATATAAGATTTTTGTACTCTCATGTGTTGTTATAACCATAATGTTTTTTGCTTTGGCGAAATTCCTATTCAAAACTGTAAAAGAAGCTTGGAATCGTCATGTAATATCAAAATAAATGAATAGAGAGTCTAACCTGACTTTTATTTCACAAACGGTGTACGTGACGTGAGCCACGTATACCGTGTGTGGGTGTGAGAGAGAGAGAGATACCTCTGACGGTTTCCCCTCTTTGTTTTTCATTTCAAACTTGGCTTTTTTCAACTTTTTTTCTCAAGTATTTTTTCAATTTTTCATTTTTTTCAATTTTTTTCTCAATAATTTTTTCAATTTTTTTCTCAGGTATTTTCAACTTTTTTTCAATTATTTTTTCCAATTTTTTCTCAAGTATTTTCTTTTTCTCAACTTTTTTTTTCAATTTTATTTTTTCATTTTGGGAACTCAACCCCACCTGAAAGAGACAAAGGGGGAAAGGAGAGATGGACAAAAACACTGAAATACACACATACATATTTATTTCCTAAAAAACAATTCTAAATGAAAACTTAATTTGGTAAAATATATGTACACAGCCAATGGTGAAGATACTGGGTGTTCCTCTGGGCACACATGAACTTCCCGGTGTTGTGGTAGGGGCAGTGGTCCAGGGTAGGCTCGAACTTGTCTGTCGACCAATGGCTTGAATCATAGAAGGCCACATCGTAGATATCCACTTGGTACGACAATCCCATTTCCAACAATTTTTCCTTGAGGAAATCGTATTTTTGGTTCCCTCTCACATAAATCCGATCAGCCTGGTAGAATAGGTGTCTCAGTAGGATGTCATCCATGTCTTCATAAGCTATGTAGCCGGTGTCGTATGGAATGCCATGCATCGATTTTTCCAAATATCTTACGGTGCGGCGGTCTTGGGCATCCAGGTCGGTATACCGTACAGGTGTCTTGAACAAAAAGTTGTGTCGCTGACTGCCGACGATTATGGACACCTCCTTTGGATAGAAGATGCCATTGACTTGGAAGGCTTGAATGTCAACGAATGCGATACGCATGATGGCTGGATGATGAATGAACGCCGCCGCCGCGCCGTAGCGATCTATGTCAAGCTTCTCATCGTTTCGGAGAGGGGATGATATTCCATCATACAATCGTGAATGATGATGCAATAGACACGAGTCCGATCGGGAATCCGCGCTCGATTCGATATCAATCGTACGTCAACCGTACCGGATTTCATAGTTTCTTCCTGTTTTGAACAATCAATGACGAATAAGGCGCGATATTTGAAACCGAGGTAATCCAAAAGAGCAGACTTTTTCATGGAATTCGTATAGCTGCCGAGAAATTCCGTATAGTTGAAATGCGCTTCGGTATAGTGATTATTAGCGAAATTCAAGTGTAGACGTTCGTTGGGCCAATATTCACCGTTCAAAGACAAACGTATATTTTGAATGTTGACATGTTGGAAGGTGGTAGGATCGACGGAAACGTTATCTCGTACATTAGTTTGGAAACACACGATAACATAGCGTGGCCTTTCAACACTGGTACTCGTCTTAACCGACCATATTTCACGTTGAGCATTTTGCGTTATCGAAGGCAATTCGTTCAATTCCCATTTTCGGAACGGTTTCACTATCGGTCTGTCTGTCTGTATAGACCTCATCAATTTTCATTTATTTCCGCATTAGGAAAATGTGTTTGACTTTCAATTCAATACTATCAATCACAATTCGAGCCGTAGTCGTTCCCACCGCATTATTACCTGCCTCACGTATAATGACACAATCATTATCATTTCGGGCTCTGACAAATCGTAGAGTTTGACGTCCACACGTAATCAGCGGATAATCGTTGAAAACATTGAGAATATGACGGAGCGGTACGAGAAGACTGAAAGAATTGTCATCTTCATTCAAAAAAGGCAAATTGGGGTAATTCCAACCGCCTATAGCCAAATGCTGAGAATCCATAGGTTCGTAAGATAATAGACCTCTAATGGTACTCACAATTCCCGGATCTCGAACCGATTCAATTTCCCGAGCACTCTCGCTATAAGTGCAAGAATCGAAAAGGAAAGCACCCACATTAGGGGCCAATGTAACGTCACCTCCCCATTATTTAATTAAGTCTACCTTTAATCAGTAGCAGAGATGAACTCATGGCAAAAACGAGTCCACCTGATTGATGCAAAATTCCACGATATCGTTGCAATTGAATGCCTTCACGAACGGATATAAGTTCTGTATTCGGCTTTACGAATGGACTCGTCAAATTTCGGAGACCGATACAAATCGAACATGGGTGCTGAGATGGAAGCATCATCGTTGTCTCTTCTTCTTTTGAAGTTCATTCTGATGAATCAATATTAAATCGATGGAACGGAGAAAGGATTTATTCGAAGAGGTTAACTGCTGCAGCACGACCCGCTCGCTTGAAGGTTTCTGCAATAATGACGTTGTGACGTCACTCGCACCCCTTTTATTACTACCGCTGCCTCTGCTGCTGCTGCTGCCACTGTCTATTATTAATCCCATTTGGTTCTCGCGACTCTGAGTTCCAAAACCAAAGTACTTTTTTCCCCTTGAAAATCGACAGGCCTACCGTCTTGATCGACCACCAACACCGTAATGTTGTGGATTTCACGTTGCGGTATTACAGGTAGATAGAGTAAATTCGAAGGTTTTTCGTCTATCGCGTAACCGGGGTCGGAAGCTATGGGAAATTCATAGATCGTGTGCGCAGGCGTGTCACCATCGAAGGCTCCCGAAGTAACACTGCACTCGAATCGTAATGTCGACACCTTTATAATGTTTACAGGTAGATCGGAATAATGCATTTCGTTCGGTTGAAGCACCCTCGAGAAAATCCCAATGTAACGCCTATGCTATCCGTCTCCACGAATGAAATGGCAAAGTATTTACTGAAAATCTCACACTTCAACGTATTATTGTTGGGTTTGAGAGAGAAGGCGGCTTCGCGGTCTTCCGCAGGTAGCGCCATCTCTTTCTGTATGAACGCCTCAATATCGGCAATTTCATAACACCCTTGCGGAAATTCAATGGTACGCAACACGTTGGATCTATCGTAATAGCGGAATTTCCGACCCTTTTTAATGTTCGGTATGGTATTGTACGAGTGAAAAGATCGAAGCGACAACTCATAATCTTTTTTCGCATTTAATTCAATAGGGGTGCGAGGAAAAAGGAGAACACGTGATTGTGACTGTTAACTCTCAGCAACAGCGACATGATGACGAATGACATCACCGCTGCTGTGACAGCATTTAAATACACATACTTTCAATCATACATTATTTATTCAGACATTAGAAATTTCAAACACAGATGACCACAATTTATTTCATCATAAGTCTGATATTGACGGTTGTTGTAGAAAATCCTGACTTTGCCGCTGCTACCGCCATTCAAATATCTGACCAATTCCAGCATCGGTTTCAAATTCCCAAACGAATCGAAATAGTCTACTGTATCGTTGGTTTTTCTATAAGCTACCCAATGAGTACCGCTGTTTCGTGACAGGTCCATGTTGACGATGGCACATTCGTTCTTTCGAGGACCGCTAGATGGCAGGGTGTCGCGCATGAACACTCCCCGAAAGTGCGGGATTTTCAATTGTTTGGCATATCGCACGATATCGATGTCGTACAGCGCTCTATCGGGTAGCTTTATTGGGAGTTTTGTCTTTTTCAAGAAGAGTCCATAACCACCCTTGACATTCTTCCTCACGTACAACCCCTTGCCTATGGATTCCATGGCCTTGTGATGACGTTTATCCTCTTCCATTTTCTTCTGGGCATTCTTAGCATCCACGACCGTTTTGGCAATGGCTGATGCTCCGCCACTCAGTGCTCCCAAAGCACTAAGACCGGCGAATATCGGTATCAGAGGTAGGACACCACCTGACTTTGCTTCGAAAGGTATTATGCGGGGTACTTTGACTCGTCGTTTCCCACCCAATTTCTTGATGGCCACTCGAGCCGCTTTCAGAGCATTAGATGCAGCCCGTTTCAATGTGGGAGACGGTTTCAGGGACTTTTTTCGATAACATGTCGTTTGAATGAGGCCTTACTGCGCATGCCCATACCGAGATTTCTCTTAGCTTTCATGGCTCCGGTGACGAGGAGGGCGTTCGCACGTTCTCCAAAACCCGAATCTTTGGCTTTGACTCGTTCCCAAGCTCTATCTTCGAGCACTTTATCCGCCTTGTGTCTATCTTCAAGCAATTTGCTCTGCGAATAAGCAATGTCGTGATGTTTGCAAGCAACGTCCAATGGATTGATACCGGGATCGCCTCGTGCTAACCGTTCTTGTAGCCTTGTTCCAGCTGTAATAATAATAATAATAATAATAATAATAATAATAATAATAATAATAATAATAATAATAAATTAAATGCATTCGAGAGCACCGAATTAAAAAAAAATGTATTCGATGGCACCGAAATACTATAGGTATATGAAACTTACGTCCACAATACTGATAGCCACCTAGGAGATGAGCTTCGAACGGGAGCTTGTTTATCAGACTGTTGAGCACACCTTCACCCTCGTACACCAACATGAAGACTGACGTCACGGAGATGACATCACTAGTTATATAGATTTCAGCAGAGGTTCGATGGGGTGACAGTCTAGGTGGTTAACAGGTTACACGAGGTTGCACGATGTTGCATGAGGTTGCACGAGGTTGCATGAGGTTGCACGAGGTTGCACGAGGTTGACGGGTTGCGAGGTTGCATGAGGTTGCACGAGGTTGCACGAGGTTGCAGAGGTTGACACGAGGTTGCATGAGGTTGCACGAGGTTGCATGAGGTTGCATGAGGTTGCACGAGGTTGCACGAGGTTGATCCAAGTTGGACGGAGCTAGAGATATTTTTCTATAAACATGATTGATGTGGCAGCGAGTGTCAGTTGCAGTTGAGACGTCGAAGTGTAAACATGTCTATGCTAGTACCTGATCCCAACTGTTATGGCGTCCGTCTGAACGGATTGAAGTATTTCATTGGAAGAGAACCAATAATAACTGAAGGCAGTACGTTAAAATTGGGTCGAGACTCTTTCGAACTGACTGACGGGTTAAAAGAACTCCTAACCAAAAAGCAACCAGTTAGTTTTACCGAACAAGATATTCTAAACTATAAAACGATTTTGATGCTAACCAATGCACACAAAAGATCCGATGGAAAATGGATGGTAACAAGTCATGGAAATATAAAACATAATATCCAAGATATTTCCACCGCAGAAAAGGAAATGTTATGCAAAGAAGGGGGTGCAGTACTGAAAAGGACAACCACTCAAGTGGAAATAAATAACGACCACCCTGTAGATTGCGATCAAAACATGGAGATCGTTCAGCAAGAGCACACGCTTCCCATCGAGAACTTTGACGTTTACGATGTGGGACATAGAGGCGGTGGTGGTGATGGAGGGGGAAGTAAACATGGCAGCCTATTGCCAAATTCCTTCCGAGCTGTTATCTGTGGTCCTAGCGGATCAGGAAAAACGAACCTTGTGATGTCGTTGTTGGCGAATGACAATGGCCCCAAATTCGCAAATATCTACGTCTATTCGAAATCCTTGTACCAGCCCAAGTATCAATTCCTAGAAGAAGTGCTGAGCAGTGTAGAAGATGTGGGCTATTTCCCATACAGAGACAACGATGAAATCATCTCTATGGAAGATGCCCGATCTCACTCTATTTTCATCTTTGACGATGTGGCCTGTGATGGACAGCAGAAAATTCGCGAATATTTCTCAATGTGCAGGCACAAACACATCGATGCCATCTATCTCTGTCAGACTTATTCGAAAGTACCCAAACAGCTCATACGTGACAATTGCAATATGATTGCGCTCTTCAAACAGGACGAAATCAACTTGCGACACGTTTTCGATGAGCACGTTTCCCCCGACATGACTTTCGATCAATTCAAAAAGCTGTGTTCGGAATGTTGGTCTCAAAGCCAATACGATGCCCTCGTCATAGTCAAGGACTTTGGCTTGAACAATGGCAGGTACCGCAAAAACTTTGACATGTACATAAAGTATAGTTGCGTGACGCTTCACGTCATTCAACGTCGAGATGTCGGACGAGAAGGTTGTTAGAGCCATGCGCGACCGAAAAGCGGCAGAAATGCGACGAAGTATAAGAAAAAGGTACCTAGCCTAAAACTTGGAAAAAACGAACGAGACGATACACTGACTAAACTTTTCAAACCGATATCTCAACCGCTACAACAAATTGCCAAGTCGTCGAAAACCCTAAATAAATCCATTCTCAAAGTCAAGAAGGAGGAGCAACCTGAAGTTAAAGATGAACATGAGTCAGAAGGAGAAGATGAAGAAGAAGAAGAGAATTCTCAAAGCGAGAGAAGCAGCGACGAATATTATTCTGACGATGACAGCATGTTGCCAAGGAATTTTTCGCAGCTGTAATGAACGAACATCTTAATCGATATCCCATCATGTCACGTGAATACATCGCTCAACATTGGAGAAATGACAAACGTATAGATAAGATATATGGACCTGTGTATGACGTCAGCTCTCCCGGTTGGTTTTTGGGACCCAAGTCGATCCGCTTTGAAGAAGGATACATCGAAACGGGGCTTCAAAAATTTGAATCAACTCCCGGACTATATCAACTGATATTTTACACCAGGCCCCGGAACTATAGCGAAGATGACTTGAACGACTACCGAGACATATTGGAGTTGACTGGATGTCATAGAAGTGCGAACGGTCGTTTGAAAGGCACTCAACGCTGGAAATATAAACACGTTATAAAATATTTAATGAGGAGAGAACGCGTCGGTCAGGGTATAAACACCGATAAATTGGAATACAATGACAACCCAACGGATTATATCTATTGGGACGATCCCAACGAATTGGTGGACCGTTTGAGACTTTTGGTAGGCAATCAGATAGCTGGAAATGATTATTCACATCGAAACGAAATCGTCGCCATAATCAATGAACTCCGTGAAGCCGGTTATATAGAGTAATGACATGCGCATTAGACTCATTCGCATCATGAGTGTCGACAAATTCGGTCATCGTTCTGGTGGTGGTGGTGGGGGGCGTAAGAGGGAACTACCGATGTTGTCTCGTACCCCTCTCTACCGCACACCCTGAAGGTGATATCGACATGGATAACGAAAATATGTAATTTAAAAGATCCTACGTTTGATAGTGATGCGGCTACCAAAAATACGTGGACACCACTGGGTCTGAATTAAAGTCTCAACTGCAACGCGACGTTGCCACATCGGCTGAAACTTCGCTAAAATCCATGAATGATGTCATTCTTCAAACAAAGAACACTTCGTAAACACTATAAAGAAATCTCGACTCGCGTATCTGTACAAGACACGGCAACATCGGATACCATAAAGAAAATGGCTGCCGATATGAAACTCGATTCGGATCGAATGAATCTTTTGGAGGGTAAAATTACGGAATTGTCCAAGCATCTGTTTGAAATCAAAGAAAGAATAAATACAATGTATTCGTACGATATCGAACATTCTCGTTGAAGATGTCGAAAGCTCAAGTTGTTGCAGAACTCCATAAACCGGCTAGAAAAATTATCTTCGACGACCTACGGTAATTAAAGGTTTGGACGATCTATGGCAAATGGACTTGGCCGAAATGAGAATGTTTTCTTCAGATAATGGGGGTTTTAAAATGATTATGGTCGTCATCGACTGTTTTCCAAATTTTTGTGGACTCGTCCTCTAAAATCCAAAACGGGAGAGGAAATCACCAAAACTTTCAATGATATATTGAATCATACGAAACGGTGTCGAAAAATCTACAAACCGATCAAGGTACGGAATTTTTCAATGCTAAATTTCAAAGTTTATTGGAAAAACGCGAAATCAATCACTACAATACGTTTACGGTGATGAAAGCGGCCATAGCTGAGCGTGTAATCAGAACGTTAAAGTCCCAATTGTACAAATACTTTAGTTTGAACGGTACATACAAATGGATAGACATACTGCCGGAAATCACGGAAAATTACAATGATACCGAACATACAAAAATTAAATTTAAACCGAATGAGGTGAACAAACAGAACGAAAGCCGTATTCTACATCAAATTTAGGGAAAATGCGTTGAACCGCGAAAATTCAAAGTGGGGGACATTGTTCGCATTTCCAAGACAAAGCATATTTTTCAAAAAGGTTATACGCCCAATTGGACAACGGAATTATTCAAAATAGCTCGTGTTCAAATAGGTTATCAAATACGTATATGCTCGAAGATATATACGGTACACCCATTAAGGGGCTTTTTACGAACAAAATTGCAAAAACCGCGAATCCTGATATCTATCTCGTGGAAAAAGTATTGAAAAGACAAGGAAAGAAGATGTACATTAAATGGCTCGGTTTCGATAACACGCACAACAGCTGGATAGAGGATGATGCAATAGTTTAGCATCGGCGCGGCGGCGGCTACAAGCTATGACATGTCTGGCGTGGGTGGTAGTGGTGGGAAACCTTATTTATTCATTTCACGGCAACGAGACGGCGTCAGTCATCAGTCGTCATCGTCTTCACCATGAGTCAAGACAGTGGTTATTGTTCGAGCGATTTGTCAACCATAACGTTCGCCAGCCCGTTTCACCGCTATCACCTGTAAATTACAATCAGCAGATAGATGACATGTGCGACGGTTTCGAAATGGCAGCAAAATTGGAGGACCACTTCCTGTTGGAAACCTCCTTTCCCATGACTGGCTATGAGCTGAGAATTGGATTGTCACCTGCAAGAACCTTTGGCGTAGCCATATTTCTACGTCCGTTGAACCAGTTCAAGAAAATATCGTTCAGCACCGAAGAATGGGGCCTGTTCACCGAACTATTGGCAACCCTCAGGGATGACTTCTTTTGGAGCCCGCTTCCCCTATATCCTCCCGATCTAAACGATGATGTGGAATACCAGTGTGGAGACTATTGCAAAGTTACGCAATCAGTTTGGGAAGATTGCAAATATGTTCAAGTTGAAAAACATGGAGTGAACTTTCTTCTCAACGAGGACGAAGTCGAACAGCTGATACGAGTCCACCGAAGCTTGGTGTCCGATCAGTGACCATGTTGGAGAATATATACTTTTGTGTTCATTATAAAAATATGATTGAGGTTATAAATACATTTTTCATCAATCAACCGCAAGTATGTTTCGGGAAATTGGAACTTTTCCAAAAACTATGTGAACTTTCAACAGAAAATATGATGTCTAATGCATTGAAAGAATTCCTTTTCTATTATAGAATGAAAGTTGTGAATGATTTATGTCTTCAATAAATGTATGTGTGTATTTCAGTGTTTCTGTCCATCTTCCTTTCCCCTTTTTCTCTTTCAGGTGGGGTTGAGTTCCCAAATGAAAAAATAAAATTGAAAAGAATAAAGTTGAGAAAAATACTTGAGAAAAAAACTAAAAAAATAAAGTTGAGAAAAAAACTAAAAAAATAAAGTTGAGAAAAAAAGAAAATACTTGAGAAAAAAACTAAAAAAAAAAGTTGAGAAAAAAGAAAATACTTGAGAAAAAATAATCAAAGTGACAACAGTCGTTTTTCATTCAATAATCAAAGTGGCTGTGACGTCACGACTTGGTCTGTCACATTTTCATAGATGGCAGCACCGTCACATAGAATTCAAAACTGTCATCCTAGGTGTCAGAACTGTCAAATGTCATCCTAGGTGTCAGAACTGTCAAATGTCATCCTAGATGGCAGCACTGACACAAAACGTTTCATGTCACAGACTATTGACAGCTGACAGTTGGGTGTTTGAAGCTGTTCCATCATTCGAAGTTTGACTCTTGTTCGATATGGATGTGTATGAAGACAGATTAGCGACATTTCAAAATTGGCATCACCCATATCCCAAAGAAAGATTGGCCAGAGCTGGATTCATTTATACCCAGAGAAGACATTGTTGTTTGTCTGAAATGTCGAATTGAAGGATTCAGATGGCAGTTGGAAGATGATGCTCAACTTGATCACTTCAGTTGGAGTCCACATTGTGAGTTTTCACAGAAGAAGAAGCTGCCACTCTGAGGAGACGTATGCAGCTCGTAGATTGTCTTTTACCCAGAGACGAGGTAACAACGAACACACCTACCAACAGCAGCAGCGTTCACGAAGATACATCACCATCCTCCTCATCAATGTCATGCAAAGTTTGTTTGGAAAAGGATATGAACGTGGTTTTCATGCCGTGCAAACACTTGGTCTGCTGTTCGGAATGCTCAATGAAATTGGACAATTGTGCTGTGTGCAGAGCCCCAATTCAATACTATTTGAAAGTGTTTGTATCTTAGAGAGAGAGAGATGATTCAATATATAGAATGTGAAAATCAACTTGTGTATTTTGTCTCATCCCACATACCTTTGAGGTTATGTTTGGAAAAGTAGGGTTAGAATCCCACCTCATGTGAAATTTGAGGTTATGGTTCCTCTAAAAGTGAGGTTATGTCACTCACACACACAAGAACGCTGATGTTCGAGCGTGAGACTGAATGACGTCATCGTTTCTTCGACTTGTTCAGACAGGTTTAGACAAGTTTAAACTTGTCTGAACTTTGTCTGGACTGGTCTCTCTATCCAGGAAACCATTGAATGAAGTGATGACACAGAGCTGCCATCATTTTATTCTAGGTTCTGTATAATAAATAAAAATCAAAGTCTTTATACACTTATTTTATTGATACATATATATTTTGAGTATAATGGATATAATAATATATTGGCTGATTCGATATATACAATGGCTATGTGAGAGAGAAGTGATGGAGAAAAAAAACATTCATTTTTCGGTTATCACGCTAACACAATAAATGGAAATTTGGAGAAAGATTATTAAATACAAGTTGGTTGGGGGGTGGAGGCTGGCTATTCATTCATGATGCTATAATGGCCCCAAGCAAGTGTGTCGTTCGATCCGGGGATGAGTGTTCTTTTATCGTCGAATGGACTTAGAGCGATTTTGTTTTGTTCAACACTAAAAACATTATGGGCATATGAACGGATGCATCGTTGACTAGTCGATTTTTCCCTCTGATCTCTAAGACAATCGACATAGTCTTCGAAGGAAATTTTATTTTCCACAACATTATATCGGACTCCTTTTGGATTTTTTAACACATTTTCCACCCTGAATTTTATAGGTGTATAATTTTGAACGGAGTCCGACGAAATCTGTCATGATGCACCCGTTCGCTTCATCTTTCATCAAACCTGGAATTTTCTTGTTTACCTGCGGAATACCGTACGAGTTTTCGCATGGGTAGTCGCTCGTATCGAATTTTTCCAAGTTCTCCCCGATTAAATCTCTATACACATCATCACATTTAATTTCGTATATGAGAGAATCCGTATCCGTGTACATCAACTTACACTGATTGGTCTCGAATTTTTTCAACATGAATTTATAGTGAAAATCGTAAACGCAAATTTTGGAAATATCTAAAATAGCCATACCGATATAGAGGGGTTTATTGAATAGCAGTTCCGATTTGTTCATTTCGATAGCCATCAAGTTTTCATCGAAGATGGTTCGGTTGTGGAATTTCGGGTTACTTATTAGATTTTTCGCCCCATACCTACCCTCCCATTTATTGACCATTTTCACCACTCTGTGCTTCCTAATGTTTTCCATGGTCTTTCCGAAAATACTGTTTATAGCTAATTTATAGTTGTTTTTTCCAAAAGTGGTTGTAGCTTGGGCGCGTAATTTTGTGTTTAATTCAATGTAGGGTTGCAGCCATGCCGATTGTTTGAACTGCAACACCCTGTGAACTTTTGAGGAAGACCGTTTTCCAAAGCTTGTTTCAGTATTCGATAATGTACGACATACTTTTCTTTGTTGTACAGGGTGGTCAATAATTTTGGTAATTTTGAACCTGGAGGAGTTCGATGTTCTGCACAAAGTGGAAAATCTTTATGTTCGTCGTGTATCGCTTCAGGGTATTCCAAATCGACTTCGAAGATGTAGCCGATATCCGAAGTATCCGACACCTCCAGAACGTTCAAGTTATCGAAATTTTCGACCCATTTGAACCCTCCAGAGGGTAAATACTCCCTCATAGCCCATCCATAGAGATTATTCACGTCAAGTATAATAGATATTTGGAGGGTTTTGAGGATCATACCTCTCCCCATATATTTATTATTAGCTTGAGAGAATCGGTTACAACACTGACTTATACCACCCCGAATCCCTCTTTCCACAAACAAAAGCATGTCGACATCTTTGATAATCTCCAGCTTGCACTTTGTGTACTTCAACATGCATGACCACGAATAGCCAGGCATGGTATAGTACCAAGCGGGGTCGAGTCCATAAGTGTCGTGACCTAATTGGCGGAAATTTTCAAAGACATCACATAACAAAGAATATCGGTTTTCATGTATAAGTCAGAGTAGTCGCCCAGTGTTGCCAAATCGAACGATTGCCACACCTTCTGGGCATGTTGGTATTCATGCTCGGAGATATCGCAATCGTTCAGCTGATTGTGAAATTTATCGATATCTGGCAACGCTGTGATCTCAAGTTTCTCCATGGAATCCACAAAGTCGTAGGGGAATACCCCTTTGCGCGTGATTAGTGAAAATTGTTCATCGTTTAAATTTTGAAATTCGCGCTTTGTATTACAGAGATCTTCCACTCTGAGCGTGCGCACCAACTCATCAGGCTAGCGCCCATGAATCGAAAAGAATCAATGAAACGGAATTTAATGTCTGTCTGTTCGTCGTATTGTGTGAAGATATATATTTCTCTTTGTTTATTGGAAGAAGACTCACCCTGCCTCGTCTCGCGATATCTCGAATAATGAAATGGCTATCATAGCCGCTAAGATTATGGAAAACAATGGGGAGCACAAAGGACTTTTTATAGTTGAGATTGCATGGGTTTTGATGTGCCCATCCTCTAAATGCACCTGTGAAATGATTATGGTCGGCTACAATCATTTGATCTTTTTGGAAAGGTTTCTCGCAAATATGACAAGTTGAATCCGCTGCCGTTCTTATGGGATTGACAGACATGGGGACGATTTTTAAAATTTTTCCCTCAACGAATTGGGCTATGGATTTCAATTGTTCCGCGAACCATTCCATCGAATCCAAACCTCGATGGCTATCGTAATATGACAAAGTATCATCATAATTACATTTGAAATATAGGCCTGCGCTATAGGGAATATGTTTTGGTATTTCGCCGTTTTGGACTTGGTTTCATCATCAGTGAACGGTTCCAAAATCGATTCAAAATCGGCATATATCACAAATGGAACCATTTCTTTATGAACAAAGTCCTTGAACTCGACATGGTCATATTTTGGGAAGGAAATTTTGTAGTGATTGGCTTTTTCACAATCAACAGTATGATTGTCTAATTTCTCCAGACTACGAAAATAATTTAAACACCTATCACAAATGTAATATTTTGCCTTATGTTTACTGATTTGTGAGCTAACCAATCGGAAAGGTCTTTAATCCAACAATAATGGAATTTAATGTCTGTCTGTTCGTCGTCTTCGTCAATTTCCGGTGGTGCTTCGTAATCATTTAATTTTACAGAGTATTTATTTTGAATCATGAGTAGGTTGACATGTCGAGCCAATTTTTCTTTTGTAAGTCTCGTCGGTACAGTTGTGAAAAATGTATGTGCGTCATCGTCGTCGTTTTTCGCTGATGATTTAACCAACTCCAAAATATATACGTTCACCGAAATGCTGTTAAGTTTTCAAATTTTGATATTTGGCCGAGTTATGGGAAATTCCAACCCCTCCATATTCAGAACGGTTGACCAATGAGGGTATTTTGATGTACGCTGTGCATCTTTTTCTACAGGATACAAAGCTGACACGACTGCCCATCGAAACAATTGTTGTCGTCGGTATTTCGCACGTTAATACAGGCCTTTTTTGTAGCAATGGCTTGTGGAAGTTCGATGAAAGATGAACCCCCTTTGCCCAAACCTGATTGGTTGATATTTACTTCCAAATTTACGATTTTTTGTAATGCCCACCCGCTTTCTTTCCCACAAAATTCCTCCAATTTATTGCCCAATTTATCTACAACAAATTCCTGGAACCACCCCTGTAAATCTGTTCCCCTATCAATCACTTCGTTTTTAGTATTGAGATATTTCAAATCGAGTTTTTCCTCATCTAAGCCCATTTTGACGAATTCCCCGCAAAAACAAGTATTAACCTTCAGCATGGGGAATTTTTGCAACATGTTATTGATTCTACGTTTGAAAAGGCTGAAGGCGTCTTTGAAAAATTGAATGGTATCTTTATGTGTCAAATTTATGATTACCCTGTACGAACTCGTCCCCGGAACGTCGACTTTAAATCTTCCCAAATGACTCTGCTTTTTAGATTTTTTCTGACAGCCAACCCCTGACCCTCCACCCCTAAATGTTTAATGAAATTACGACATGTTTTCAAATGACCCAAATTTGTTTCCAATTTTCTCAATATTCCGATGGAACTGTTGGCAGAAATTTTGATACCCTTTGTACAAAGCCGAATACTATAAGTTAAATGTTTTAGCCATGTTTCACGTTCCATTGGACTGGATTTTTGTTTGAGAAGTTTTTGAGCCTCCCTGTATTTAATAATCATCTCATCGCTGAGAGCGGCAATTTGTTCAGAATTCATGGTTATTTAAAAAACGAGAAGAATGAATGCTTTTTCACAAAATACAGAGTTTTTTCTCTCTCTCACCTTGATTTAATGGAATACAGCCGTCCCAGTTGTCGTCGTCGTCGTGGTGGATGGGGGCCTTAATTTTTGTTGATGCTGATGATGGTCTAGTTTTTGATGAATTCAAAGACTGGTATCTTCGATGTGGATGGTTTTATGATGATTGAATATTCTCGAGGTTTGAACTCGTCGATTTTCGGTTGTAACACCTCGAATACCTTCCTTGGTAGGAAGACTGATTTGGTTTCCAAATCGGCTACTATTGTGTCCCCGTACTTCGTTTTGACTGCTCTCAATTTCTCGATTAGCATGGGCTTGTTTAGCGGCAATGTTGATAGAGCTACGGTTTCCCTGTAGCTACTGCTCGCAACAGCGTTTATTTCTGCAAGATTCATCTATAATAAATAAACAATCCCTTAAAATGTTTAAAAAAAAAAAACAATCCCTCCCCGTAAACAAATAGAAAAACCCACCCTCGATATATGAAACAAAACAACTCAAAGTGCCCTTTTGGCATACATAAAAAGGTTTTGAAAAAAGGAACACAATAAAATAAAAACTTACGTTTTTTAGATGTTTGGTAGATGAACACACAAACTCAGAGAGCAAGAAAGAGAGCACTGAATAGAACGATGTTCACAGTTCAGAGGACAGATGAAGAATGAAGCTGACGGTGGGGATCGGTCACCCACATCAATTTCCTACTGCGCAATTCGAAAACTGCCAACTCGACAAAATTCTCAGAACTGGATGATGCGATCATTTGACCTTGAATATGCAAACGGATCCGTCCTGCTTCCATGTCGCCGACAGTGCCTTAGTCGCTTAGATACAAATACGAATAGTAATCGTTAGAGTTATCCCACGGTTCGAGCGTGCAGCTGCATACTCTCTTATCTTGTTAATGTAAACAAACTCTTTCACAAAGGATGCCGCCGCCGATATCTTATCTCAATGTAAACAAAGGATGCCGCCGATATCCGGTCGCTTAAATAAACAACTGATAAGAAGTGCTGACGTAGATAATATTCCTGCAAAGACTTGTCGGTTGAGTCATAGCCGCATCATCGCTGACTCCTCCCACTTTCCAAAATGGCCGCCGCCATTCACTGATCACGTGACACTTCCGTCCGACCAATGCCGTTGACGGATATTGGTTGACACCCCCCAATATGGCTGCGGCCATTGGATAACGGCCGGCGGCTATCACCACGCCCACGACCTATCACAGCTCTCACACCTCCCACTCTCAATCACACACTCCCATACACAACATGGCTGCCACCATTCCGACCAATCACAGGCCACTCATCCCCCCCACCCCTACCCCACATACAACCATCCCCACCCCTCTCACCGCCATCTTTTTCACAAACCCCTCCCACAACGAACCGCCCATGACCGCCACCATCATCCCTACCCCCACCCGAAAACCACCCCCTCACTCACTCGCCAAAACCCACCCCAAAATAGGGGTTGCGCCAGAACCCGCCTAGCATATCTACTTTCGTGTATTAGTATATGATCACGGCGCGGCGTCAAAGCGGCGTTATATAATACTTATAACAGAATGAATACCTCGATCTAGTTGAGCTCCATTCGCGGATTCAAACCCAAAACGAATGATGTTTCCACGTAAATGTGATTTCAATTATACTTCATGCTTTCGATTGTTTTATTTAAACGGGAAAATAAGGCTGCGTATATAAATTACAATTTTCAAGTTCCGTCGTTCTACCATTCCGTACATCAGAGGAACAAACACTTGTGATATCCGCAATGTTTCTGTTTGTCTATTTGTCCATCACAACCGCTTTTCTTACGAATGTTCGATGTGAAAAGTTGAAATTTCGCATGACCCAGAAGTTCATGATTTACATATTTACCCAGAGTAGGACTCAATAAATATTTATCTATAAATTCAGGGTGGGGAAAGTTTGGTTCATGATACCAATTTAAAAAGACTACCATAAGAATTCCAAAACTAATATCTTCAGGATTTCGTGATTATCTTTTTCAAATATATTGCTGAATATTTACAAATCTCGCATTATGCTGAATTTCTATTTTATTGTATGTCTTCATAGGAATACTTGGTGTAAGGCAACATAAAATGGTTTTATATTTATGTCTCTTTTTAGTACAAGCTCTCATTTAACTTGCTTCAAATGACATACGAATATTCGTTCCGTCATTCGTTCTGTCTTTCGTGCTGTCATTCTTTCCGGTTCAAAATTTGTAATTCATTTTTGGAGCAGTTCCGACATCCGATTGAGCTGAAATTTGACAGGTGTTCATAATTCCGGTGACAATGTCTTATGAAATTTTTGTTAGAGAAAGAACAAAATGGCGGCTTCAAGATGACGGACGAGTTTTGAGAATATGGTACGACTCGATTCAAAATTGTTATGTGGGGGTTTTCGGGGACGGAAATTATGAATTTTTTGTCAAAAATTATAAATTAAGGATCAAGGGTTTGGGATTTTTGTGTCAAAAATTATAAATTATGTCGGGCTCAAAATGGAAGAGAAGTTTTGTGAATTTTTAAGA
>JAFIRS010007014.1:0-29206 GCA_018342105.1 Gonioctena quinquepunctata | reverse complement strand
CCAAAAAATCCCCCAACCATTAAATAAAAAAACAATATTATCATTTAATGTATTGAATTTACTAGAGGACGAGCCAAACCCTGCTACTTGTGGACTCTCCCCCAAATATGTTATTGTATTTTTAAATCGAAGATTTATGCAACTGAATCGTCCGCATTGAATTCATCCGAAATATTTTTTGACAACCAGATTTGAAAAAGTATCATTATCATACGTAATGTCATTAGAATAGATCCCCCATATCGGGTTATAAAAATGCATACCAAGTTGTTAAAAAGTTTTTCCCGAGGGGAAAATGATGATATTTTTTGTTCAAAAGCCCCCCCCCTTTTTCAATTATTGAAGAATTGTTTTCTTCAAATCTACAATTTTTGGAAGAAAAGACATAGTAAGACTGTATGAAAAAATAGATTATTTCATTTTAAAAAAAAATACACTCACTGAATTGAGAAACTTCGTACCTGTATTAAATTTGAATATTATCTAACATCTGATTTCTCATCAACGACTCCACACATTTTATAAAAACATCCCCACCCCTTTTCCCAGGAGGGGGGGTGTAAAGGCTTCGCATTGGACCTCAGCAACCATCAATACTGCAGTTCATTTTAACTCTCTTAAGGACAAACATTTTTGGAGAGTGTAAGGATTCAGAAGGGTCATGACTAACAGAATATGACCTACACCACAACATTATAAGGTCAAACAAACATCGAGATCAAATCTTTTGGTTGCCGAAACAAATCCAACATCAAAACTCAAGGTCAAATCTCAAAGTCAAAACTTAATGTTATGAATCTCAAGGTCATATTCAAGGTCAAAACTGAAGTCGAATCTCAAAGTCGACCAAACCCAATGTCAAAACTCAATGACAAATCTCAAAGTCAAATCTCAAGGTCAAACACACACACTGCACACCTGCAACCATTCAAGGTCACACGTGACGTCATAGTGGTGGGGGGAGACCCAGAACCGGCTTAAATCTCCTACTAAACATTCCTTATCGAATGTGCCTGCTGTCTCTTTCTTTTGTCTGTCTACTCCTAGCTAAGTACCAACTTAGCAGGAAGCAGTTATATGGAGTTGGGATTCTGCGTACGAGACATCAACGTGTATCACTTATTATATTCATAATTGCTTTAACTTAGAAAATTCAAGTATCTTATAAAACCACCTTCAGGAATTTTTCTCTGAATTAAAAAGCCCTAATATCTGTATATTAGTCTCATTGTCATTTTAAGATAAATAAAAACTTTACTCTGCAGATATCTGGAGGAAAACAAAAGCATTGTAACTTGTGATATCATTTATTAACGCGCCAACTGCTCTCGTTCGGTCATGCATCACAACTTGAGCAGCTAGAAAAACTGACATATTGTTATCCCCCGACAACACCCAAGAACGTAACTCGGGGCGCTGTGAGATCGTGTGGTTCATCAATCTCTATAGGATATTGAAACTCCACAGCAGCAAAATAGATGCAAAATGTCAAATTAAATATTTTGTTCAATCAATTACCAGGAAGCTATGAATTCTATTATACTCTAAATACCTGCCAGAGTCAAAAATAAAACAAATGCGGGTGGCAATCCTCCCGAGTGCGGTAAGATTGTCAATGAATATAAAATAAATGAACTTACGTCGGTCAATCGATGAGACAGCATGCTATCGTAGTGATAGGAATTATTAATATATATATATATATATATATATATATATATATATATATTCTTTGTTAAACAAAAATACCCCACGACATAAATCAATCCTAAATAACAACTCAATACATACTTGATTTATCGTGAAAGACACGGGACTGGAATATTTTATCGACTGGTTTTTACGCGGGAATAGTTTTCACTCAATTTTATAAGGGGAATTCAATTTTCCTGAACACTCGGTCGTTTTCGAATCTGTAATGACAAGGTCAAATTGATACAGTTCATTCATTTTTCCATTAGGCACTTTGTTAGTTTTCAGATTATGGGGAGTTGGAAAATAAAAAACAACTTCTCATGTTTTCCAAAAGACTTATGCGACCTGAAATATATTGACTCTTCAAATATAATTCAGTTTTTGATAAAACTGAAGAATCACTGTAAAAATTAATATTTTTCTAAATATAATTTCAATTAAATCTTCCTTCCTAGAGATGCAATTGAAATTATATATAGGAAAATATCTAATCATATTGCAATTATCTTCATAATTGGTGGTTAGTATATTTCACATAGAATCTGTTTCATGAGATGAAATCTTAATTTCGGTACCTTAAAAAATATAAAAGCCTTGGAAGTTATAAACAAACTATATTTTTATTTTTCAACGTCAACACTATCATCCCAACAGAAAATAAATTAATGGAAAAGTTACACTCAGAGTGCGTCAAGTTCGTTTTTTCAAGAAGAATCTCCATTTAGATTACATGATAGACATCCTAAAAGGGGGATGCATTCCTGGTAATATAAAAATTGAAAAAAACTCCATTTCAAAAATAATGCCACCTCCAAATGAATAAATAACAATGAATAAACAACAAAAGACTTCAGAAAGTGATATCTGAGAATGTTTTATTTACAGCGATTTAATGTGCGCAAAACGTTTTGGGAATGTTCTGTTGTGTCTATGAAAAGGCTATCAAAAAAACTTAGGACAAGTTCTTTTTGTGACATCCCAGAGACATTCTGAAAATAACCACCTGCGGCGGACATTGGCTGTTCTATAAAATTTATATTCATGTTTAAACAGAACATCGCAGTGGATGTTCAATGTCTCTAAATCTCGTACTTTTAACATCTCTGAGATGTTTTTGTGCTCGCTGGGTTACCTTATCGCAACACCAGATAGATTCAGACCTAATCCAGAGAGAATTGTTGCAATAAAAAATATCAGATCCTCAGAACAACCAAAGAAGTCAAGGGATTTCTTGGCCTACTTGGTTATTATCGGAAATTTATAAAGGACTTTGCCTGCATCACCAAATTTCTAACACTCTGCCTGAAGAAAGACGCCAAAATCGAACACATAGCTCAATTTATAAAATGTTTTGAAGACTGTAAAAACATACTGACCAATGAACCCATCCTGCAGCATCCAGACTTCGCCAAAGACTTTATTTTAACGACAGAAGCAAGTGAGACGAATTATCATGAGGGCAAGACAAACCATCGCGGGATCGTTGAAACCGAAACGAGAATCAAAACGTCGTACTATTGACCAGGAATAAACAATGACGTTACCAAATATATAAATTTGTACGAAGTATGTCAAACCAATAAATACGATAGGAATCTCCCAAACCGAAAAATCATGATCACGTTCACTCTCTCGAAACCATTCGAAATAGTACATAATGATACTTTTCAAGCACAAGGACAGACATTTTTGTCAATAATTGACACATTTTTCAAATATGCTCAGGCAGCAGTTGTGAAATCTTTTTTGATTTCCATCACCCATCACGGTCCCCCCCACAATAATGGATAATGGATCAGAATTAAAAAATTATGTAGTGAAAGAATTTTTCAAAACACATATCAATATTCATTACATCACGGTCAATAATGTTACGCCGCTGGCATATTCAGGGGGAACGGTGCAACACAACACACCTGCAACACCCCTGTTACGCCGCTGGTCTATTACTTGAGAAATAAATATCCCACCTCTGACCAACCACGGTTAAGCCGCTGGACATATACAGGAGTGTAAACCCTCTGTAACGCCACTGGTCTGGTATGGAAAATATTCTCTATAATTAACCTTCGACGCTAAGGACGCCTCAAATATAGAATTTCCATACTCGATTAGTCCTTTTTCGCAAAGTCACAACTTTGATGGGCAGATAGCATCAATTATTTGAGAAATAATTGAACCGAAGTTATTGAACGCGAGCGGTTACGTTCAACCTCTTCTTTCATATACCCGGAGGAACATAGGCTGTTTATTTAGAAATATGTACCGATCGCTGAACTCTATATCAATAAAATGCACGTGGAATTATAAAAAGATATATTCATATAAGTAGTTGAACACAATAAAACACAAAAAACCACAATTACAACGCAGTTAGTCGTGTATAAATTCATTAAATAAACAAATAAACATTACCATAAAAATATAATGGGAAATCTATGAAGTAAATCTATTTGAAAAATTCAAGTATACGCAACCCCCCGAAACCGTTATACGGAACAATATATTTATATATATATATATATATATATATATATATATATATACATATATATATATATATATATATATATATATATATATATATATATACTTATATATTATGATATCTATGATCCCCAACCATTCTCCACTGAATGACAATAAAAAAATAGCTTTTTTACCCACGTGGTATTTTGTTGATTTATTTTTTCTTTGAGTATTTGGTATTAGAATATCACAGTATTAATAGATTCACGTGAAGGGTTTGACCTTACACTGCTTACAGCGTATTGTTTCCTAATTGACTGTGCAGCAGTGTTGGCAACCATAAAGAATGAAAATGTGGTACCAACCTAATAAAATGGTATCTCAGATCAAATTAAGGTACATTAAATTGTGACATTTGTGAGGTCATCGTAGGTGACAGAAGAGATACGTCTAATTTTGGCGCATGCATATAATAATAATTTGGGGATCCAGATCTTCTCCCCGATCAGCCGGGGGAGGCGCGAGCGAGAATATTTTCGGCTTCAATTTGCTGAGGCCGCAATGCCGCCAAAATCAAATAATTGGTGAGGCTTGTGGTTTGAAATTATAAATTAATGAAAGTAACAATCAAATATACCCCTAAAAAGATGTTAGCCAGAAAATGAGTGAACAATAACAAAGAGGTTATAAAAATAAAATAAAATATAAAGCAAAACATTTGTTTATATCCAAATTCAAAGGACAACTTGTCACTTGTCTGAATTTTTACATGTATGTGATCAGTGATCACACCAGTCAGCCACCCTAAAGTATAAAGTAACCAGTAACATTCGTGTACATTCGGTCAGTGTCCGTAATCCACCGCATGGCCACGCGCACAGTCGCATGTCATGTCGATAATCCTATTTTACTCGAAATATGGTACAAACAGCGTACCTTGTCATATTGTTAAGGTATAATGATGCAAATAATGGTACGTGAACCTTAAATATGGCACGGTTGCTAACACTGCAGTGGAAACAATAGCCAGATGATCTCATCCAGCATCCAGTAGCCAATCAGAAAACAAAACGCGAAAAGCGTGATGTGTCATCTAAGATGTATAAAAAGCATGGTGCTTGAACTGATTCGATATTGTTTAGATTTTCGAGGGAACACCACCTGTTGCTTCAATAGAGCTTCAGTATCTGTTTATATCTTCGCTTAATGTCAAAACTTAATTTTTGACACCTGCAGCATCTATTATGAAATTATTTTCAATTTTGTCGGTGTCTGCGTTTTTCCTTCCCATTGATTTGAAATCTTGCCGCTCTCATTTTTTATTTCGCTCTTTCAAAAATTACGTCGTTCATTAGTGCGTAAAATTGCCCATTTTGCATTTTGTGTGGACAGTTTAAAGCAGCAGATTCGAATATACATCTGTATTCAGTACCAAAGGCAAGTACAAATCTTGACAAATTAACTAATAATGATATTTTCATAGTCCATCATATTGTATGCATTGAATTTCAAATTTTCTGACAATTTCATTTTTAATTCTTCCGCCTGTCAAAAGAACCACATTTTCTGGTGAAATGATTTGAACATATTCTGTTGCACCACAATAATATAAATGTGGTTGCACATTCAAATAAACCCAAATGAGTACTCACATAAGTACAAACATAAGCATTCAGTTAACCTTAAACTCAAAGGGTACAAAATACGAAAAACAACATTACGATGCTTTCTTTGTGCAACATTCGGGGACTTTGCTATGGGTCAAATTTGGCAGATGTCACTTTTCAACCTAAAAATTAGAACCCGCGAACAGTTCGCCTTAAAAAGAAATCTGCTGAGGAAATAAATATACCCTGTGTGGTCTGTTGTTACAGTTTACTGAATTAAAACAAATGAAATTGGCGCCATCTGAAAAGTTACTAATCTCTATTATCAAGTAGGCCAAGTGTCGCCAAGTTGATCCCAAACTTTTACAGGTATAAGTGCAAGCACCAGGGTTTTACTGTTTTTAGACATCTTAGTGTCATCTAAATCTAACATATGGCTACGTGCAATATGGTAATTTATGTTCCAATAAAGTAGTGGAGTCAAAAAAAGTCTGAAATGGACCATTTTGCAAATTACTTCAATCAACCTTTTACGTCATTCGGTTTTAATATTGAAAATATCTTAATCGTACATTTGGTACATAAGTCACTCCCATTTCCTATTTACATCTAGTGACCTAGCCTAGAAGTGTCCCGCCAAAAGATACTTTTGTATGATTGGAAAAGTAGTACAAGCTTTGAAAGGAGCAAAAATAACGACGGTACTCACCCGTGGAAACAGGTAAGTGTTTTGGAATTGTTTTGGTCCACCACATTGTTCAAAATAACTTTAAATGCACACAGCAGTGAAAGATCCACGGCGCAAACTATTGTTATTATCGCTGACCTCCTTTAACCCATTCAGTGCCCAGGTTTTTTTATTTTTTCTCTTGTCATTGTCTTTCCTTTAAAAGCGATGGAGGAAGATTTATAGAACATTGTATGGTGGGTTCAAAGTGTAATAATATTGATTAAAAAAAGATTTTGTATCTAGTCGCCACATAGAGACGAACAATAATATTGATATGTTTGGCTTTGGTATATGGGGGTTATGTTGGAAAATATGAGAATGAGGTTTTGATATGTTGATCACATATTTATCAATACACAGGAAAATATTCGAAGGAAAGGCCAATAGACTGTTGACTACCTCATTCCTCGTCTTAATAAGTAATAAGGCACTGGTTTATTTTCCAAATACTATTAACCTTTAGAGGTATCCCATATATTTTTCTCGTGGACACATAAGTATCTCTTGAAACATGTCAATAGATTTCGATATTAAAATAAAAATTTTTTTTGCACTTCTGGGACTAAAGTGAGTACTTTACTCCCTCCAAACCTCAGAGTAATAATATATTATTACTCTGAGCTCCAAACAGGGACTAAAGTGGGTATCCTAGCATAATTATTGAAACATTCAAAAACACTATCAATGTAACATTTCTATTTGACAAGTAAAGACGTCAGTGTCATCAATTTCATGATAATTAAGAAACATTTACAATTTTTGAGAAAGTTATATTCAATTATTTATATTAAATGGATGTTTACATTAGTACAATTTACAATATTGAATAATCGATTTGTTTCATCACAGTACATGTGACAGCTTCAAACTACCTAAAAGTTTTTCAGAGGATCCGGGAATTTGGGATGTTTCCAAGTCACCATGTCCAAAAATGGTGTCCGTTATAGTCTTTTTGTTATTGATAGAATTTTCAATGTAGACCTCTGCAACGGCTGCCGATTTCTATCTCTTCTATGTCTTTTTAAAACATCCACAGATGCACCAGAATCAGCTAATAAAGAGGCGGATGTTCGACAAAAGCAGCATCCAGTATACTTATGATGATGAATCGGGCAGATTTAAGAATGGGGTAGTTTTCCAAATACATTCTTACCGACTGGCTGCGTAGTACATTGATTATTTTGATAACAAACGAAAAATCTTGAATCAGTAGTAGCAGCCTTTCTTAAAGCTATATACTTCCGGCACAGTTCAATAAAATTGACTGCATTTTTAACTGAATTTTTAACAATGAAATTCCTTTTATCATGTTTTTGGTATTTTTAATATTGATCAGAATCAAGTGGTCCAAATCAGTAACATCTCCACCATCAACTGAACTAACTTAGTACTTCTACAGGCTCCTGTAAAAATAAGTGCTACCTGTTTATAATTATGTTAATGATTATTGCAAAACTTATAAAATCTTTACTGCAGTCACCAACCTTTGTCATTAAAAAATTATTGTCTGGAGCTTCCAATAGAAATTTGTCAACCTTGTCTTCTGTTACTATCTTCGCTTTTTTCGGTTTATATCCTTAATTTTGTATTTTCAGCAGGGCAGTTAATTTGTGAAATTTGCTGATATCAATATTATTTCGGATTTTGAGCATGGTTGTCAAAAATGTTGAAACAGAAAAAGTCCTGGATTCCTCAGTAAAAAACACAAGCAATGCATCTTTGCTAAAATTTTCGAATTTTCTTTTGCGCCATCATTTAATAAATGTCTGGTATTGCGCTTCATGTATTTTCCTTGATTTTATTGGCAAAATACGTTCTAGAGCCTCATCTGCTTCTTTTTTAATTCGAAATTTTCCATGTCGAGAATTGTGATCACAAAATTCATGACATGACCGCTTGTTAATTTTGACTTGTCTTATTTGTAGTTACCGTAGCTCAGTGACCTTCCCAATTCAAAGCAAGAGGATTACATATTAAACTGGTACTTGTCAAATTGATTGTAACATTGACAGGGCGTTTTTAAATTTATATCTAAAGGTCACCTAATTTTAATGATAATTCATTTGAAAGTGCAAAAAATGATTATATATAATTACCTGGCGACTAAAGTGACTTAATTACTTGAGTGGTTGTTCCCTCGGGCAGAGCTTCGGCAACAAACTCCACTCGCGGGATTAAACGGGTCACTTTAGTCCCATAGTATATAATATACATTGAAATATATATTATTTATCCAGGTGTGGAGAGTTCGGAAGCAAAATGGAAGGAATAATAACCGTCAACAGTTTAAAACGGACAGCAGTCAGTATTGATGCTTCCCCTGCAAAAAAAACAAATTTTGTTGGAATATCACCCTTGAGGGAGCTGACAAATGTGAAAACTCCCACAGATAGGCCTTTCAGAGTATCCATAGAAGGCAATATTGGTGCAGGAAAGTCAACACTCATAAAATATTTCCAAAACATGCCAGAAATAGAAACATATCCAGTAAGTTTATTAATGCATTTATTTTGAACATTTCATGTGGATACTTTATGGCTTTTCGTCTATTCTGAAAAAGAATCTTCAGCTACTATAATGAAAAAAGTATTTTTAACACAAAAAACCCAAACCAGTCGGGAGTTGGATTTTAGATTATGGTCTTATTATTGATCAACCTGTCATATTATACATTAGAAAATAAATGGCAAACAAAAATTATCTGTCTGTGTCTGTCATACAAACATTCTATTCATAGGTAGATTGTTTTCATACATGGTGAAAAATTGACGTTTTTCTAAAGGCACAATATTGAAGACAAGAACAATATATTGAAAAATTGAATGACGTCTGTCAATAATTATCTCAACAAAAGGTATAAATTCTCCATACTCTCTTTCTACATTAACAAACAATAATTTCAAAATTCTACATATTTAAATGAATATTCGAGAAAATAATATAGATTTTTATCAATTTTGGAATAATAGATCAAGCTAGTATACTGGACAATTTCGCATATCAAATTTCCTTTAGTTATGTGAGAGCCAAGTGTAGTACATTGTATCTTGCATCTGAATATTATGATCTACTTTTATTGTGCAGCTCCGACCAGGTAGACAGTGGTTCCCAAAATTGTGATTTAAAAAATAAAAAATTTTACCCGCTGTCTTTTGTTATGAAATTGCTCTATACACCCCCGTCACTAACAGGGGTACAAAAAATTGGATTCAACAAGAATTTTCTATCTATACATTTTAGAGAAAAACTCTTCAGACAAAAGTTGTAGATCTACTTTAAATCGTGAGTTTGCCTATATTGTTTTTAAAATGAAAAGTTTTGGAATCAATTTAATTTTCTACCAATTTCAAGTAATTGTCTTAGTAAAAATCATGCAAACTAAAATTACAAGGACCATCCTATTGTAACACATTCACTGCTGTTCTGGGACCAAGTACTCAGACCAGAGTTTTTTATATATTATAGTTCATTTTTATTTTACCAGGAATGTAGCCCATAACCTTAGGGCACTACTTATGAGGAACTTATCATGACATATTAAAAGGACAATTTCAGAAAGATATGCTATTGAACCAATTCAAGTTTAGCTTCCCTGGAAATGCTGCAGTTGTTTTTTTTTGTTCATAATAATAATAAAAGTAACTTTTTTGAACTGACACAATGCAGTTCATTAGAATATTGGTATTTCTGCTTATTTGTCTCATTTTCACATAAATACATTGTTTGTAAAAAAGTGATATTTTACCAAAAAAGTTATTGAAGAGGGATTATCATTTATGTAGTTGATTATATTCTGATCTGAGGATATCAATGTATGGATTGTATTTCTGCGTATCTGCATAGAAACTAAAATAATTGATATTGTTTTCCTGTAAACTTTGGATAATTGAGGATTTTTATTTTAATAATTTTGGAATAAATTGGGGAAGATGTTATTGACTCAAAGTTTCAACAAGTTCTATAGAATTATACGAAAAAAATGGAGCCATCACATAAATAGCATGTGAATTTGCAGAGCCTGGCTCTCTTTAGTTTATTTTTGTGCAACTCCATTTTGTTATTCAATATTGGTGTATAGAGTGGTGTGAACTGGGCATTGGCCAGGTTCTGCAAATTCACAAGATATCAAGATAGCAATCACAAAATTCTGAACATACAGCTGATGTAGAATATGTTATAAACACAAAGGCTTTTCTCAAATTGAGGGCTCATTTGGTGTTAAGTTGCTGAAAATTTATGAAATATGTTGTTTGATAACTTTATGATATGGTTTCTATGACAAATGTTTATTGAGTGAGTTTAGATTGTTTATTGACTCCGTAAGTCTTATGAGTCATAAAACACACTAGTGTTTAATTGACATGTTAACAGAAGCATTATAACGTGCCAGCTGTGGATAAAGTGTGTTTATCAAAAGAAAAAAAACGAAACCCTTGTAAGGTCACTCATGCGTCCTTCCGTCACCTGAAGGAATTAAAGAGGAGGCAAATGGAAAAATAAGATTATTTTAAAAAATATTTAGAAATAAACCATTCCAACCGCTTATCTCTTGAACTACTGGACTTAAAATTGAAACAAATGAGAGAATATTATATATTTGAAACAGTTGTTTCCTCCTTCACAATTGAGAAAAATAGTATTTTTCAACTTATTCTGGTTTATTTAAATTGTTTCATTTAATATTTACGCACATTTTTTAACTTTATTAAATGAACTCATTTTAGAGTTTCATTAAAATAATTTTGCTTTTAATTTCTGATTTTTTTAAAAGTGCAATTTTTTTTTTTTTTTTTCTTGTTGTGGTTTTATTTAATCAGTATTTATTAATAGATAGTTTAGTCTCTGTTTCCGGTCTGTTGATTACATCAAAAAGAGGAAGGTTGAAAAACTGACAAAAAAACAACTGCCAAATACGCAGAAAAGCTTTACTTCAAATAAGTTCAAAATAGTTTTTCACTAATCTCATCACTATTTGGGCAAAGAAATTTATTTTGTCAACATTTTCCTGAAACCCGTTTCTTTATAATTTATTGATGCTGAAAGAAAGCAGGAAAATGAATGAAATACTTTTCAAAATAAGGAAATAGCTTATTACAAGAACCATGAAGTAAAGCTCGTCAAAATTTTTTATTTTGCAGGAACCACTAGAGTGGTGGCGGAACCTTGAGGGTCATAATCTCCTTGATCTCATGTATAGTGACATTACAGAGTGGCTTAGGGTTTTTCAAAGCTATGTTCAGTTCACTCGACTCATGGTTCAGACAACCAAGCCTACAAGTTCTTCCACCACAGTTCAAATGTTTGAGAGATCAATTCAGAATAACAGATTTTGTTTTTTGGAACAAGCATATAGAAGCGGTTATTTGCATGGAGCTGATTATTCTGTTTTGGATCAATGGTATAGGTGGATTCGGGCCAATGAGGATATAAGCTTGGATTTGATTGGTAAGATCTAAATATACTTAGTCTCTTCATAGAAAATGTTTTATAGGATTCACTTTGAATAATAGCATTTTTTAACTTATTGCAGTATTTTGCAAGTGGGATTTGATTTAGAAGGTCTTTGTAGAATGTAGGAGGGTCAATAAGATCTTTTGTACATTACCCTTTATCTATTCAATACCCACGATTCCGAAACTCCTTGCTAAGTGTATTTGATTCCTTGGATCTTCCAAGTATACACAAAATATAAATGAAAAAACCATTTATAATTTTCTTGTCATGATCATTTTGTATTTTTTCATTATTAAAAAGAAAAGCTGGGCAGGTGGATAAAGGCAGGCACAAACTTTAATAATCATCAATCTGCATTATGTTATGCTGACTTTTCCTATAACTGCATTTCTGAACTTCCTTGTATCTCCAAAGTACTTCTTTCGTCATGTTCCTTCTTAACTTTGGAGATACAAAACTAGGTCATAGCAAGCGCTTTTTGCCTATGTCTCTTCAGGGGTGGGGGCAATATTTTAGAAAATCCCAATCTATCTGATTTACAGGGTTGGTGGTTGTCTTGGATGTTTATGAAAACAAACGGTACATTTTGTTGAAAAAAAATTCTATCAATTGGGGAATAGTTATTTGTGCAACCAGTTGGAAAAGCACTATTTTTTGTAATGAGCGAATTTCTGCGCAAAAGAAAACAAGTTACGAAAAATAGGGTTTCTCAACATGTTTCACACAATATTTTTTCTAATTTTGATATGTGATCCTTTTTAATTCAAGTTAAAAATAGATATTTGAAAAACTGAAGAACACGCTTTTACCGCACTAAAAATAAAAAATAATTTTAATATTCAAAGACTATGCCGAAAAGCATGGGGTGCTTTTTGGTTACGTATCTTTGAGAAACATAATACTTTTAGAGTAAGATCCCAGAGCCGGCAAACCTACCACATTTCAGCAAAGCTGAAATTTTAAGTATGAATGGTGTGATATCTAGTTGAGAACGTATTCGTACTTGCTATCTTGAAAGCGGGGCCGATTTACAGGAATCAGGTACAAAAGTACATAAAAAACTTTCTTTCTTACTTTACAGTATGGTAATGCGTTTGGCAATTAATATCGTCCAGTTAACCGAGCGGTCTAAGGCGCGAGATCTAAGCTCTGGATCTCGAAAGTTTAAGAGGGTCCAAATCCCCACGCCTGACGATTTTGTTTTATTTTTCACTTTGAAATTGAGAAGTGATTTAGTTTTGAGATGAATATTCAAATAAAAAAAAAAACAAATCATTTCACATTTTCGATGGGAAAAATTAGAGCTTAGATCTTGCGCCTTAAACGCTTGAAAGATATTAACATTACCATACTTCAACGCAAGTAAGAAAGTTTTTTATGTACTTTTATACCTGCTACCCGTAAAAGGGTCCCTCTTTCGAGCCAGCAAGTATGCATACGTTCTTAACTACGTATCACACTACTCATACTCAAAATTTCAGGTTTGCTAAAATGACGTAGGTTTGCCGGCTCTGGGATCTTGCACTATTTTAATTGATTTCGACAAAGCACCCCACGCTTTTTGGCACAGTCATTGAATATTAAAATTATTTTTACTTTTTAGCGCGTTAAAAGCGTGTTCTAATCCTTGGAGAGACTTCCATGGGAAAAACGGAAATTAATGCTACATAGAAAACTGCGTTGTCAGCTGGGGTCAATATCACCAATTGTTCAAATTACGTTATTAATATTTATAATTAGTTTTTACCATACATATTATTTATTGAATTCGAATAAAATGTAATCTTCATATGTACAGAGAATATAAAATTCAAGTAGTTTAGCCTCAAAATTATAACTAATTTTATTCCTGTATTTTTTGCAACTGGTGGTGAAATTTACACCAGTTGCGATTTTACTTTTCGCAACTGGTGATAATAATAATAATAATAATAATTTATTGCCCAACAGGTAAAACCCAATTACAGGACATAATTAAATACATCAGTACTGTTAAGTAGTAGATAATTAACAAGTAATATTAAGTTCGAATGTGACATGTGATACAATATTAATATATAAAAAAAAGAAAAAACAAAGTGTAAATTACACTAGTGAGACGAAAAATCACTAAACTAATATAAACTAATTAATGGTAATGAACGGTAATAAACGGTAAAAGTGATGGTACATAATTTGTTACGGTAGAAAAAAAAGAAAACAGCAAAAACAGATTAACTATAGTCAATTCCATATTTCCATTGCTACTTTTTTCATATGCTTCACAGAACAAGTATTGATATCGCAAAAACTGCATATGGAGTTGTAATTATCACACATATATTCAATTGGAGAATGCAAGATTAAATTTGTTCGCGCTGTGGAGCAGTAAAATGTGAGATTCAGCCGTGAATGAGCCCTTGGTACCCTAAAGTTCAGTTCTGATAAAAGCAAACTGCAATCAATTAGGCCGTGCAGCAGTTTATGAAGAAAAGTTATTGACGCACATTTTCTCCTTTTTTCTAAAGAAATGAATTGAAAGTGGGCAAGAAGGTTGTTATGGTCAGAGCCCCTAGCTGGATAGATACCACAATTTTTGAAGTACATGAATTTCAAGAACTTTCTTTGTACTTTTTCGATTGTGTACTCACGACAAACATAGTAGGGGCTCCAAATGACTGAGCAGTATTCAAGTTTTGATCTTACATATGAGAAGTATAATATTTTCAGAGCATTAACATTTGTAAAGTTCTGACAGTTTCTTATGATAAATCCTAACATTTTAGTGGCTTCGTAAGCTTTTTTATTCATGTGATTGGCAAAAGCCATTTTAGAGTCAAAGAATACACCTAGATCTTTAATCTCATTACAACGAGTCAACAATCTACCTTGAATATTGTATGGATGTTCAGTATATGTGTGTTTTCTTGTATATGACATCGCTTTTCATTTATCAATATTCAAATGCAGGTTATTAATTTCACACCAAGCCAGTACATTATCTATGTCTTCCTGAAGTTTTATGCAATCATCCACATTTTGGATAGACCTTACTCTTTTCAGATCGCCAGCAAAAAAAAGCTTCATAGAGTTTATTTGAGAGTTTAAATCATTAATAAAAATTAAAAACAACAATGGTCCCAAGTTCGACCCTTGGGGTACACCAGACGTAGAAATTATTGTGTTTGATTTGAATCCATTGTAGTGAACTATTTGGTTTCGGTTAAGAAGGTACGATTCAAAGAAACTCAGTTGTTTTTGACTAAGGCCAACGACATCCAGTTTAGAAAGTAAAATGCTATGATCAATTTTGTCAAAGGCCTTAGAAAAATCCGTGTATATCACATCCACCTGTCCCTGTTTATCTAATGCTGAGCACACATAATGGGAAAACACTGCTAGATTTGATGCCGTCCTGCGGTGGCTCATGAAACCATGTTGAGAATCGCTAATTTGATTGTGAGTTGACAAGTAAATGTGTTTATACAGACTAATTTCAAAAGCCTTTGCGAAGTTTGAGATTATCGAGATTGCTCTGTAGTTTGTTATGGCCGAAACATCCCCGTTCTTCAAAATTGGGCAGATTTTGGCAAGTTTCCAAACATCAGGAAACATTGCTGTTTCTAATGATAGGTTATAGATGAAGCAGAGAGGAGCGGCTAAAATTGAGCTACAATCTTTCACTATGAAAGATGGTATAGAATCGAAACCAGCAGTCATTTTATTCTTGAGTTTTTTTATCGCTGCTCTCACTTCATCCTCAGAAATGTTTGTGATATTGATAGTTTCTCTGTTATTTACCAATTCTGAACGATCAATTGGATTTGGATTGATAGGAAGATACACACTGCTAAAGAACTCAGCAAACGCATTTACTATATCTTGAGGGCTCTCTAGTTCTTGATTGTCATAATTCATTTTACCAGGAATTCTTGATTTTTGTTTTTTTGATTAACATAATTCCAAAAAAATTTTGGATCATTGTGAATTGATGACTGTACATTTATTAGGTATATTTCATAGGCTTGCTCAATTTGTGTTTTTTTGGAAAGGTTTTATTTAAAAATTTTTATTTTTTATATTTCTTCAAGATATTGGCTTTTTCGCGAATATTTTCTATAATTTCGGCAGAGTACCAAATCGGGTATTTGTGGTTGATTGCTTTGTATAGTGGTATGTGTGTGTCAAAAATGGAGTATATTGTCTCATAATTTACCAACTGCAAGGTTCACGTCTGTGTAATTGTTCAAAAATGACCAGTCACATTCTTGCAAAGCCAAATACAAAGACGGATAATCTGCTTTCTTGAAGTTATATGTTTTTTGAGAGTTTTCTACTTTGAATGTTTTATATTTTGAAGATATATCAATGTTGATCATTAAGGCTGGATGGTAACGGTCTTCCGTTAGTAGTGGGGCATTATCATGCAGAATCTCACACTTTACATTTGCAAACACAAGATCTAGTAAACGGTTAGAGTTGAGAATATTATTGAGCTGTTTTAAGTCAAAAAAGTTAGAAAAATTATTCGCCAGTGAGGTTTTGGTATCATCATTGGATTTGTTTATGAAGTGTGTTATATTGAAATCGCCTAGCACTACAATGTTTTTGTTGAATACCTCGTGAATTTGTTCAAACATTTCGAAAAACTGTTCATATTGAACTAAAGTAGTATATGGTGGAATGTATATAACAAATAGATAGAAGGAAATGTGACTATATGTACACTTGCAACCTAATATATCTATTGATGGCAGATTGTCTTTGAATATATCCAGGTAAATTTTTTTACTGTTCATAAACTCTTTGCAAGCCAGTAGAACCCCTCCACCAGTTTGAAGATTTGTTTCATGTAACTTACGGTCTGATCTATGAACTATATAACCACCTGGAAACAATTCACTGTTGTTGATGTCATCTTGCAGCCACGTTTCACTCAGAGCAACCACGTCATTTTCCTCTTCCGAAACACAGGCGTAGAATTTTGAAACTTTGCTTCGCATACCTCTCACGTTTTGGTAGTTGCATGAAAATGAATGGGTGAAGTTGGGCTGATTTAGTTTAAAGTGTTGGACACAATTTTTGGTACTCCATTAATGTATTTTATTCTGCAGTTGGTGTCACCCTTGTTGTGACGGTCCGCCAACTCAGCCTTCACCAAATTGTAATAATCCAATTGCCGTCGTGTTCGGTCTAATGATATGGATATTCTCCCAAATTCGTCATAATTTCTCAGATTTCTTGAATTTCTAATTATTTGATGAACATCCTGAACGTTTTGTAAAATGACCTTGATTGGGCGATTTCTACCATTGATGAGCCGACCCAATCTGATGATGTCCGTGCTTTGAATCTGGACCCCAGGTTGTATAGCTTGAATTACATTCCTTGCTGCTATTTTATCTGATTCCCTTCGAGCATCTGGTGGTTGACTTTGGTCCTGTTCATTAATACCAAAAATAATTAAGTTGCTTTTTCGTTTATTTCTTTCATTCACTTCCTCAACAATTTCTTCGAATGACGACCGATTATCGGGTTGATCTAAAGTTGTAGATGGTTTTATGCTCGAGATTGCTGTTTTGAGAGTTTCAAGTTCATTCCTTAATTCTTGGACCTCCTGTATCATTTTTGTGATTTGCGAGAAACCTGTGTTGCATTCTTTACAAAAGATTTTCAACACTCTTTTCTTGAGTACCATGCATTTTATCTCTGATGCGGTAAGACCTGAGCATTCTGCTGTGGCATGAATCGGTTTTTTGCATGAATCACACTCGAAAATAGATTCATCTTCACCTAGGTCATGTTTACAAACTTTGCAGGATTCCATGTTTTTGTTGTATTCACAAAAAGAGCAGGTAAATGTGATTTCCTCATACTTTGATTGCGGAGTTTCTCATCAAATTAGTAATGTTAGAAGTTGGATTTAACTTTTTTATTATGGTTGACTTTGTAGGTACCAATTAGATGCACAATTTGATATTTTTCCCGAAAAAAAACATCCACTTTTACTCAGGTTATTCAGTTTGAAAGCAGGAGAAAAATTAAATGTACTGTACTGACTGAAACACATTGAATAAATGAATGATAAAAAGTAAAACATTTGATAACATCAACAAGTTTTAAAAAGTGTTACTTAAAATGTCAAAATTAAAAAAATAATGAAAAAAGCTTTCCAAGAAAGAATCAGGTTTGTGAAGCTTACTCCATAATTGTTCGTATACAGTACAGAGGTAGAAAGTAAAGAACTATGTAGACTTCCAAACTAGTAAAAGCCTATAGGCATTTAAATAACTGTTGATTTTATAACTTCACAGCATACCTAAAAATTCGATATTTATTAGTCATATTTATTTATGAAAAAAAAAATTATTTCTGTGCAATCAAATATAGGAAAACCCAACTGGTTTTTTGTTACTCAAATACCCAACCACTCGGGGGAGTTTACACCTTTCGATATATTTACAAAAACGTCATCTGTTTTCAGTTTATCTGAGAAGTACCCCAGAAGTTGTTTATGAAAGGGTGAAAGAAAGGGGCAGGCCAGAAGAAAGCGGAATTTCTCTGCAATATCTGAAAGGACTACATGAAAGTCATGAAAGATGGCTCATGACAGATGATGAAAGGTTCAATACAATACCTGTACTAGTTTTGGATGCAGATAAAACTTTGGAGGACATCATGGAACAGTATAGAAAAAATGAGGAGAAAATATTGGGTGGGTATTATTGAACAGTCCGACATGTTCCTTCAGGTTTCACCGGAAGTAAATACAACTTTAATTTTTCAAATAACACCCTGTATATTTACGTGATTATCTGACAACATTGACTTCTTCATTTTTCTAAGTAAAAAATTGAATCCACTTTGAACTAACAATGACTAGTTTTCCCCGAAAATAATGCGTTCCTCGAGGGGCTATGTAGAACAAAAAAGTTCTATAAAAGTTACAAAGTCATCCGTTTTCCAATAATTTAACATCAAAATTCATCACAAAAAGTGATGACTGGCAACCCTTCACTCAATTAATTCATCGCCGGTGCAGCTATAGTGTTATCATGTCATCTACCTCAAACAATCCCCCCGGTGGTGTTGCCATTTGTTGAAAATTTCTCCTGATTTCGCTTGATACTCATAAAAATTAAAGTTGATTTATTCAGTATTCAACTATCCGTACCAGTATAGATATCCTTAAAACTTATATTTTTCTTGATTTTTCTAAAGTATGCCTCTGGAAATTTAAAAAGTTTTCATATCAATAAGTAACCCAAATGTTCTTGAGAACCTAGAAGGAAAATTTAAATTCAAATAATTGGAATAAAAATCATTAAAATTTCAAACAATGTTTCCTTTTCAATATGATCTGATAAATTTGATTTTGAACATTGTGAGATATGAATACAATTGAACAAGTAACCAATTATTAAGATTCGGTTGTATGAACATCATGTTTATTCCACTCCAAGAAATTAGTTTCATTAGGAAATGGTAATGGAAAATATAAAATTCATGCCTAGAAAAGTCAAGGAATTCACTTTCCAAAATTGCTGTACACCCTTTAAAAGTTGATGTTACATCTGGCGAAACCGAAAGTGGGTAATTTTTAGATATAATTAATAAAAGTATTCAAGCAACAAATCAACTAAAGTATTTGAAAATCGGGTCCAAACATTTTACTCATCAAATATTCCGAATATTCCACCACTCACACATTTTTATGGAAACATTATTTTTCAGGTTATGATAAGCAATCTAGGAAAAAAGTTTATGAAGATGATAAAGTCAAAGTGAAGAAATCTTTAGCATTTTAAAAGTTAGTGAACAGTCTGAAGATTATCCAAGCAAAAATTATACTATTTTTCACATTTCTACTGGATACAGAATAATAAACGGTGGTATACCTTGTAAAGGGAATCAACAGATAAGTTAACAAAAAATATTTCGAAAATGTATAATGTGCCTTAGTGCAATACCAAAGCAGTATACAAAAGTACCAGAAAATAAATTAAGTACTAAAGAGTTATTTTATTTATATTTTATAATAGCTGGTACCCGCCCGCGTAGAATTTGTGTAAGTTTTTCTTTGTGTTGTTTCATCTAGCTTATACCTGTGGCTTTTCCCGTTTCCCATTATCCCCTTATCTGGTTTGTGTGGCATAATTGATTTGATAGGGAAAGTAATGCATCGTGACGACTATTACAAATTCACTAACCCCTTTTCCAACCGTTTAGGGATGGAATTTTCAAATAAGGCTTAACAGGATTTATTTTTTTGTAACAGAGAGCCAAAAAACCAATTTTCATGACCCTAAGAAGGAGAACTTTATTTAAAAATAGGCAAGCCTAATATAAACATAATTAATGTACTTTATCTACACATAATACATAGAAATCAAAAATAAACTAGTCTATTTTAACAAAAATAACAGAAAATAATAAAAAAAAATTACAAACTTATTGCACATATTCTCTGTATGATTTTACATATTTATTTACATATTCATTTAAAAACAAAGTCTTAGCTATTAATATATTTTAAGTATACATTTTTTTTTAAATTTAGTTTGTCGTTATAAATGTTATCAAGTCCCTCTTGAACATACGAATAGGAGTAGAATTTTTTATATTATTTGGCAGTTTATTAAAACTATCCAGACCCTTGAAAAATAATGAGTTCATACTGCTTGTGAATTTGTCCTAGGGATTTGAAAATTGGTGTTCGATCTGGTATTATGGTGATGTACTTCACTATTTGTGAATAAGAGGTTTTCTAAGTATATTGGTTGCAATGTGTTTATTATTTTAAATATGAATATCATAGTTTGATAGTAAAGTCGTTGCGAGACAGTAAGCCACCTTAAACTACAGAGCATATCTTGTATAGGTGTCATTCTATTGCAGCGTAATATTATTCGCATTCCACAATTCTGTAATTTTTGTAATTTATTCAATTTGTTCTGATTCAAAAGATATAAGAGAGTCCCGCAGAAGTCATGAGGTTTTATTATACAATTATAGCACGTTATTTTGGCATACATTGATAATAAAGATGACACTCTAGAGAAAAAATACAGTTTCTTTGATCTTTTACGTATTACATAGTCAGCATGATCATTCAAAGAAATTGTGTTGTCTACAATAAACCCTAGATACTTAATTTCACTCACCATTTCTACATCATTTTCGTTTATTTTAATTTTGACTGTATTTCTCCCAATGTGATTTTGTTTATACCTTGTTGTAATGATCATCGACTTAGTTTTAGTGATATTAAGTTTCAGTTTATTTGTTCCAAGGTACAATTCAATATTTTTCAATAAATTATTCATCTTTTCCACAGCGACTTGCAAGGTTTTATCGTAGGTATATATTAATGTGTCATCTGCAAATAAGTTTATCACGTGATCACCATCTACGTAATTGATATCATTTATATAAATTTAAAAAAGTAAAGGTCCCAATACACTACGTTGTGGAACTCCCAAGATCATTTACTAACTTTTGTGAATAGCCCCTATTAATTTTTGTTATTTGACTCCTCAAACTGAGGTAACTTTCCATCCACTTCAATACCACATCACCAATACAATAATATTTGAGCTTTTGGATTAATATATTTCTGTCTATTGTTTCGAATGCCCTCTTTAAATCTAAAAATGTACAAACAACGTAATTATCTTTATTAATTTTTTCCTTCTAATTTGTTATTGTAAACTGTAACTCACACGAATGTTTTTTTTCTGAAGCCTGACTGACAACCTAAGAATAACCCGTTTTCATCAAAGTATTTGTTGAGTTCCTCATACACTGCTAGTTCCAAGACATTTTCAAGGGTTGGAAAATTACATGGTTCTAAAGTATTATTTATTTTTGGTATTGGTATTACTGTGCTTGTCTTGAAGTGTTGGAGAAATTGTCCAGTTTGAAGAGACGTATTTATAAAGTACAGTATAACATGCCCCAAGGTGTTGAATGTCTCTTTTAAAAATAGACTTTCATAATCTCAGATCTATTAATCTTATCTATTGAGAATATTATATTTTTCAACTGCGGCAGGTCTATCTGTTTAAATGAGTATAATTTACAATTTACTATATCAAAACTGTTTGAACTCCATTCTGAGTCAGAATTTATATTGTTTACAAAATATTCATTGAATCCATTTGCAATATCAATTTCTGTGTTACAAACTTTTATTTGAACACCGACATTGAATAGTATCTTTTCAAAATTATAACTTTTAATTGGATTTATAAGTGATTTTAAATATTTCCACATTTCTTTCGTATTATGCTTATTTTCATCAATTTTCTGTTCATAATAACCCTCTTTCTTTATTTTTAGCATATTCACATAGTCATTTCTTATTCTCTTATAATTTTCCCAATTTATATGTTTACTTAAGTTTGTACTCTGTTTGAATATCTTAAAGCTATATCTCTTTCCTTTGCTTTGCTTTTTAACTCACTATCATAGTATGGGACCTGATTTTATTTTATTTTAACAGTACGTTCTGGTGCTAACTGATCTACAATATTTAGACAGTTTTTTGTTATATCCTCCAATATCACATCAACATTAACTGAATTTAAATTCCAGTTACAGGACAATAGCTCAATGTTTATGTTATGATAGGTATCTACGTTTATTTTTCTAATTAGCTTGAATTTTTCCCCCAACGTACTATTTGCATTACAGAAATTTACAGATATGATAGAGTGGTCAGTTAGTTTTGGATTATCATGAACAATTGCTCGATTAGACTCAATATTTGTTACCACATAATCTATAAGAGTAGAGCTATACTGCGTACACCGTGTATTTGTATTAACAATTTGATCTACTCCATACATAGTCAACTACACAGACGGAATTTTCGCTGCTTGTTTCACGCGACAATATTTTTTCTGAGTTTGACGCATCAAAACATTAAGCATTTTTTTCGAGTGCATTCAAGCAAAATAATATACGTGCTTTTTGCTAGTATGACCTACCTCATTCCAGTTTTTATACATAGCCATTGCCACTTCTTCGCACATTTTCACTTTAACATATCTATTCCTATACTCCTTCATTTTTATAATGCAGAACACTTTTCTACTTCGCAAATACATTTCTTGATATCGAACATTTTTTACCAGACTGTATTTCCGTTGCCTTGTGACTCGGTACTAAACAATGCATTTCGTTTCCAGCATTGTGATGGTGACGATTTCCACGCAACTAACGTTCTACACGCTCATGCCCGTGAAATTAAAATCTACGCAACGAATATTCCGTTCATCTAGTTTAACCCGTTTGTAGGCACGGAGTTTGTGGCTCAGTGGCACAAGCGTTGGTCTTGTGTCCACTGATTCCACCCGGCGCGGGTTCGACTCCCGCAGCTGGTTAAAAATTTTTAAAGGCCATAAGAGTGGTTTCGGATCCCACTATAAAAGGTAAGGTCCCCGTGATCTTAACTCGTACAAGTTTTCATTATCTTCTGAGGGTTGGTCAAACAACTAAGAAAGCGGTTAAAAAACAATTTTACAATTTTTTTTTTTTTTTTTTAGTTTTTATTTGAGCGTGCAAACTGTGTAGTTTAACTCTAACTTAAAAACTAACAGAACCCCCATAAATAATTTCATCCCTTTATGGTTAAATTTCTAAAATCACTGAAACACATATTTCTTTATTTGTAACAAAGACCTCAAATACCAATTTTTATGACCGTAACTTAAAACTAACCGAACCCCCATACAAACTTTTTACCCCTTTAGGGGTTGAATTCTCAAAAACACTTAAATACGTATTTCTTAATTGGTAACAAGGATCTTAAATACCAATTTTTATGGCCCTAACTTCAAAACTAACGAAATCCTTCTACAAATTTCCAATCCCCATTTCACCCCTTTAGGGGTTAAATTCCCAAAAAACTGAAACATATATTTCTTTATTTGTAACAATGCTAAATACCAATTTTTTAAAAAAAAAAAAGGTTTCTTTTATTGAAAAGAAAAAACCCAATTTCCACTAGTCTAACTTCAAAACTAACGGTACTTTCACCCCCCTTCTTCCCCCTTTTTTACCCCTTTAGGGATGGAATACCAGTAGTTATCTGTCGTCATAGGAATACGCTGCCGAAATTTTAGGTCCAGCGCTTTGGTCTGGGCGTTGATTGTCAGTAAGTGATAATATATGTATAGATGAAACATGCAAGATCTCTACCAGTTTTGGCCCAAATAATTCCACTATGTGACCAAGTAGGAATATCTGACCTTCTTGTCCAATATTTCTACACTTCCCATGATAATCATTGCCTACTATGAGAAACTTCCAAGTAATATTTTTCCAAGATATAATTATGAAAACAATTTCATATGATGGCACAAAGAAAACAAAATTGAAATGAGCATGTTGAATCAACTTCTCTCAACTCTCAAACAGAATTCATGCATCAACTTATGAAAATAAATTGGGCAAATGACCGTTGCGAGTCTTCGGCTGTAAATATTCCATGTTGAACAAACGAGAACGTGTCTATGAAATGTGTAGAATATTCCATAATGTTATCAGGCTAGAAGCGATTTTGTTCATAGGTGTTGACTTGAAAGCTTGATATTGAAAAAGTGAGTGGTGTGATGTAGGATTTATTCATTAAACCACCATTTGAAAGGTAAGTCAGTTATAATTGTAGAAACGTAAACATCACATATTTTTATTTCTCCTGATTCACACTAGTTTAAATTTATGCTGTTTCTTCTTTATGTGCCATATCAGAATTGTTCGACGTTGGCGATCACCATAGCAAAGCCTTCACAGTCTTTGGCAACATGGAAAAGTTGACCACTTTCTTCCTACACCTCTTCTACCTTCTATCTTGTCCTTGAGAATCAGTTGTAGTAATCGATTTCCTCTCAATAAATGACCCAAATAAGACATCGTCAGATATTTGACAGTCTTCAGCAGTTCTCTATCCCTGTTGACTCTCCTTAGTACTTCTTTTTTGGTCTTGTGAGCCGTTCAAGGTATCTTTAACATCTGCCTATGTATCCACATTTCCAATGCCTCAATTGTTGATATCTTTAGAGTCCACGCTTTAACTCCATACGACAGCATAAATCAAACATAGCATTTAGCCATTTTTTGTCTTAGTTCTAAATTGACATGGCTGTTGCAAAGAAGCGATCTCATATTTTGGAAAATGGTTTCAGTCATTGCAATTCAGTGTTTTATTTCTATGTCTGGATCAATTTGGTGCATTATGATAGTTCCTAAGTATGTGAATTTGTGAACCCTCTCAACTTGCACTCCATTTAATTGGAGCCTTGCATCTGGGTGTATAAACACAGCAGCTGTCAAGTTTTAATTATATAGGTGCATTTCAAAAAAGAAAAGAAATAGAATGATTTTCATACAAACTATTGGACTGAATTGCACAGTTCAATACAAGAAAAATGGGAGTGCAATACTTGGTAGTGGTGAAAAAGTTAATTCATCAAAATAATATTGTTAAAGTCGACCTCAAGAGCAAATAAAATTATTGATAGTATTTCTGGTTGATTTCATCCAACAAAATATTCATTTTTCCCTTTTAATCATTTGACTAAAGGCTTGTCTTGAAAGAGTTTTTTTTTTAGTTCCTTCAATAAAAGTTTATGGACCCTAAATGACTTGTCACCAGACTTCTATAAGATATTCAACCTGTGGATTATTAAAAATCCGAACTGGTAAATCAACAACATTCTTTATTTAATATTATTATTGATAACTTCTTCCATTTTCTTATAGTTTTGCACAATGTGTGTCTTGAAGAGAAAGCAAGTGCATTTTCTCCACTTCCTTGTCGAATTCATTGTAAAACTAGAATAAGTGATGTGAGATCTCTTGAATCTCCAAAGTGAGCATTCAAAAGAATTTTAATTTTAGCATAAGTTTCAGAATTTCGAGAATTTACCAATTGGGCTGCTTTTGATTCCAATTTATTTCTGTTGTGAATGTTAGAAAAAGTTTTTGTTAGCCTACTGTAATTTGCTGAGCATGGTGGCAAGCATTTAGAAAAGTATTCAAAGAGATTGGATCTCCATCATACTCGGGGGCGATAGAGAAAATTTCAGATAGTTTGTATATTCAAGTGCGGGATCATTTTCGTTTTCAGCATTGTTACCGGGATTGTCATGTTCACCGTCTTCGGAAACACACATTTTGACAGTTTTCTAATTGTCAAAAATAATGGAAATAATCAAAATTGGGTCAAAGTTAGGGTGTAATGGATCAAAATTAGGATTTTAAACAAAACAGGACTTTTTCTGCGATTGAAATATAAAAAGTATGATAGTTTCAACTGTATGAAACTTGAAAAATGAATGTATGAAACTTATTGAATTGAATTACTTAAAACTAGAGATGATTCAATGTTATTTACAAATGAGGGTTCTGAAGTTCTCTGCCAGGGCTTCACTAGGTGTTCCTAATCCACAGGAGCTTCAGGGGTGCTGGGGATGAATTCTGAGTTTCGCTGCTAGGGGCTTCACTACCTGTTTCTAATCCATAGGAAGACTCAGAAGTGCTGGGATGATTGTCTTACTTGCTAATTTCTTGTTTCTTTGAGGTGTTTTCTTTTTTCTTTCCCTGGGTGACAGAAAATGATCGTTACTACCCCGGGATGAGGCTCTTTTTGCATGTTTCCTCAGAGCCACAGAGACCGTCTTCTCGCCTTGCGTTGGGTTCTTGTTTTGGAAACCACCACCCTGGTATTTCGGGAAGAAAAGCTACCAACTGCGCCAATTTGTTATAGTAATTTTCTTGTAGACTTCTTTTTAAAAACTTGCATTTTTCACAATATACTTTGAATACAAAATATTATATTTCAACGTACAAGATGCATGGACTGTTACTGCAATAGAAGTGACGCTCTTCGGTCTTGGAATCCTTTTATAGATGCTGTCGTGCTGAGTAAGATGTGTGTCTTGTTTAAGGCTTCTGGGACCAGGTGTCCGGATGTTGACTATGCTTCGACCTATTTGTTCTTGCTACAATGTTGCAAACTGTATTGTAGAATTACTGCGTAGAATGCCTGTTTTTTTTTATATGACATTTATATGAGTGCTTAATGTTTCTGTTTAAAAATCGCAATAAATTTGAGTCGCACAAGATAAAACATAGACTAAACACAAGAAACCATAACACCGACTATAATATCCTAATCCACAGACTGTCAATAACAGAAAAGTCTCCAGAGTATGCGTGTATTAGGTTTTTTAATAAATTACCAGAAACAGTCAAACAAGAAGTGAACATAAGTCTTCAAGAGGCTTATAATCAATATCATAGTGAATCTAGAACGATACTCTCCTAAAGAATATTTGGGAGAATAGATATTTTTACGAATGGATCCTGCATTGAAAATAAGACAACTTTATTCATTTTAAACTTTATTCGTTTAAAACTTTATTCATCTTAATATTTATTCATTTTAATATTTTAACTGATACAAATACTTGTCTTCAAGTCTCGAGATTGATTCAATCAACTTTATCTGACACTATTTTCTTTAATTTTTTATTATTTTTTTTTTTAATTTTCTGGCCATTCATAATAAATTTATATATTTTCGGTTTTTCTGGTAATAAATATAATGATGTGATTTCCCTTCCATTATCCACTCTGCTTATTTTCTAATTAGAAATATCCCACACTCTTCATGAAATTGAGAGGTTTTAATTTAACGAATGCCATGGCTGAATTCACCAAATTATAAATAACAGCTAGGTGTATAAAACTTCATCAGGAAAATTCCTCTTTAACCAGAATTCGCAGAAAAATAAAACAGCGCCTTTGTGGTCTAGCAGATATAACACTTGGAGAAGGAAGTTCACCACTTTCTAAAAGTTCGCGCAAGTGCATGCAAGGGACAGTTAAAACGCAAAAATCCAACAGCTCAGGAGTTCTAAACCATATTATAAATAAAAAAACTTCGCCTATTAAGGATAATTGTACATACCCTGTACATAAAAGATATTAGGAACACAGAAGAAGCAAGGCAGGTGAGTGAAAGTTGTATTCCATTTCGTATCTAAATTCCTCCTCAATGACCCCATGTTGGGAAGGTAAGTACCTCTATGACTCCCGAGCCCTTTCTGATCTGTAATCATTGGATCAGGTGCCTCTGGTAATTCTTGTTCTCCAAGAAAACCATACAATTGCACGAGCCTTCTTATGATTTCCTGACCCGATATTACACCTGCCTCTCAGAAACTGCCCGGCTAATTGTTAATTTGAAAAAAAATCCCGATTTGTCATATGTTTATCTTCAAAAGTCTAGAGCCACTTATCCCTTCCCAGGTGCGGAGCCCATTCCGATGGCATGGCTAAAACCACCCCAGCATATAGACATGCCTCCAGAAACAAAAACAAAAAAAATCTGTGCAGGAAAATAATATCTGTGTTTCTTATTTTGCAGAGAGTTTCGTGCATAAGAAGTGTACACTGTATAAACGAATTCGATTTGGGAGGCGTCCGAAGGGTGGTTCCACTCTCCTTTTTTTTTGGGAGGGGGCATAGAAATCCTCATGGATGCTTAAACAGCAGTGTTGGACTCCCACCGATTAAAACCACCCTCTCTTATATCCGGAACTATCGGATGGGACATTGCATCGGGTAATAATAATAATAATAATCTCTTTATTTACTCAGATTGATCTGTACAACCACAGGAGCAGGAGTACAAATGAAAAAGAGGAAAACGTCAATGTACAATATTAAAAAAATAAAACTATACTAAGATAGATAATGTCACATAGTTGTAAAATCGAAAATGGTTAAAAAAAATATGTATATAAAACATAAACAGATGTATACCACATAAATATAATAATAAATAATTCCTTCCTATATACACATATAGTATTGGATTACAGATAAAACTCATCTATACTGTAGCAGTTCTTTGACAGGAGAAGTTGCTTCAGTCTTGATTTAAAAATATGTATATTTTCAGAATTTTTCATGTTATCGGGGAGTTTATTAAAAAGTTTGCAGCCCTGAAACTCAAAACTTCTTTGGTAAAGAGAGCGATGTTGACTAGGTAATAATAAGTGGGCATTCCGGTAGAATGATTATGATAGGCTCTGTTAGCAGCTAGTGTATTTCTATTTCGGTAGATATATGCAAGCTTCCCATTATGAATACCCTGCTAGCTAAAATTTTCAAATTCTGAAAAGTTTGTCTACAAGTATCTCTATAGCCCAACTTAGCAATGATCCTAATAGCATACTTTTTATACAAAACACACCTA
>JAFIRS010007013.1:0-29231 GCA_018342105.1 Gonioctena quinquepunctata | reverse complement strand
AGAACTTGAGGATGAACCCAGTATGTTGTTAGCGGGGACTGATCAGGGTTTCTATAAGGTGAATCGTTTTCCTTTTGGGAACAAAAACCGGTTTTTATTTTCCAGCAGGCCGTGGAAAGGTTCTATTGGGGATACCGGGTGTTTAACTATTTGATAATATTGTGGAAACCCGGGAAAACCATTGATTTCCCGTAGTAATTTGGGGGAATTTTTTGAACGGTTGAATATCGGGTTTACGGCTGAGGTATCGGGTTTTTCAAAAATGGAATAAAATATTTGGGACATATAATTAACGGAGGGCCTGAGGGGAAAATATGGAGGAATCAGGGGAATCTTACATTGTCCTCACCGAAGACTTGACACGGGGAAATCTTATTGCGGAATGGTGAATTATTTTAAAATTTATTGATAATTTATCAATAAATTGAATTCATTATATAGTTTTGGAAAAAGGTCCATCTGTTTTCCGGAAGAATGTGCCAAAATGATTTGATTTCAAAAAAAGGGATACGAGCAATAAAGGGAAATTTGGGGTTTTTTATCACATTTTTTTTAAAGAGGGTTGTTTTATTTCGAGAGTTCTGAATAAATTTGAAATAAATTATTCAGTTGTTAAAGGGGGCTTTATCTTATTTGCGAAACTGTATCAATATTCAGCAGGTGACTTTTTATATTAATTTCTGATCATAAGGCTTTCAACTTTATTTGGAAATACAAAGTTTCCGCGGGTTTGGGTCGAATTAAAAAGTGGTCCTTTTTCTATCAAATTTCAATTATAGTTTTTTTTCCAAGGGGGTAAATAATTAGAGCTGATGTTCCGCGATTGCCGGTAAAAAAGTAGAAAAATGTGGGAGAACGAACTTATTATTTAAATTTTTTTAGAAAAAGAATATAATAGATATAAATTTTCGTTCAAAACATGGATAACATTCTAGGTGAGGTTTTAATTGTATACGTTTGGTTTTTCCGAAGGAGAGTACGTCCACGAATTAAAACCATATTTCAAAGAAAAGATGAGCTTTATGAGAAAATAATGTGATAATGTGGGATACAGAGTAGTAATACCTTCAAAATTTTTGGGGCCATATTTAGATTGAATTGCATCTAGTTGGGAATTGTAAAAAATGAAATCGCAGCTCAGTCTTTTTTTTGGGCCATTGTTGGATGATGATATAAAGAATAAGGAAAAATGTTTTCAATATGTGTTTAATTTCGGAGCCAATGAAAGCTTTTTCCCGCCCTTTGGGAATAAGTACAATAGAGTATAGAGACAGTTCATTGCGATTTCTAGAACCTGTCAATGAAAAAATGATATTGATCATTGTAGATGAGCATTCGACGGGGGGGGGGAAGCATTTTTAAAAAAAATACGATTCCACCGAAACCATTAAATATGCAGGAATTTTTTCTCCCTTTCCGAATGTTGTTAAGATAATGGTTTCTCATTCACATCAAAAGAATTTTCGAAAGGTCAGGCGGAAAATGCGGTTAAAGTTTTAAGTTAGCGATATCTAAGACATTGGAAGCCCAAATAATCGAAATTGGACATTGATCATAGATAGATATTCATTTCCCAAAAATAGTGTACATATAACTACTGGTTTGACAGTACCCAGAAAATTTTTTGAAAAATCCAAAAAATTTGATCTTTAAAAAATTTAAAAAAAAGGGTTATTGATCAAGGAGAAAAAATAAAATTTTCTTTTTCAGGGGGGGGGTATGGTATATTGTGAGTTTTCCCCTTGCCCCAAAAAAAAAAGCTGGGCAAAATGCATAATTGATGAAGTTCTGAAGTAATATATATTTTGTGAAGTTGTAGGTCATGGAATCGTTTTGGAAACGTCATCTAGAACAGATTTTCAAAGAACAGATCAGGTGATGAGTCTGATATTTGGGAAATGTTTGATTGATTTGGAGGAAAGACAAGGGTTCGGGTAAAAGAGGGGCAGATGGGTAGATCCGTATTCAAGTCAATTCAGATCCGTGTTCGGGACAATTACCGATGAAAATATAAAGGGTCAAAAAGTCAACCACCAGGTGGTCAATATGAATTGAGATCTAGGTTCACTTTAAAACCCCGGGGATCTTTTTAGTCTTGTAGGGGGATATTGTACTGTATTAGGTTCATTATGTGCTGTATAATTGAAAATAGCAAACAGGAATTTTGTTGAATTTAAGTTAAGCATTTTTTTTTGGAAAATTGTAATAATTGATATAATTGTATAAGTTCTGAGGGACAGAATTTTCTTTTACTATTTTTTTCATTGATACGTTCGTTGGGGGACTGTATAAAAAAAAAATTAAAATTTGTCCACAGCAAAATTTTACGACCCCCCAACATTATAGGAGGAAACTGATACTGCAATTTCGACTTCACGTAATCACCACTGAATCTACCACATACGTGAGAATAATTTTATAGGGTTTTTTAGTCAAGTTTTATCTGCGGTAGCCACTCCACAGTTCTATAACTTATTAGTGCATTTGGGTGTCGGGAACATTTTCCACTGACAACCCTTTAAAGGTTTTCAAACTAAAAAGTGGAAAATAACCGTTGCGGTAAGATTCTGTACCAATTAAATATCATAGAAGTCACAGCACTTTCGGGTAAGATGTTTCGGGACGTTATGGTAATTTCCCATAAACCTTAAATGTGGAGGACTTTTTTGGATATTGGTGATGGTTTTCTACGAATCACAATAACCTTCAAAATTCACCATTCCGTCCCTGACGAAAGCTAACCTAATTTTTCCCAAATTATTTTATTGGGGCACAAAAAGTTTGTTTAACCTGAAACATGAATATTTTATTCAATATGAAATGGATTGCGTTTTCAATGACAATTTTCCTTCATTCTGAAGTGACCGGGGAACTAACATTTTTCTCAAATTATTTTATTGTTTAAAAAAGTTCATTTTATCGTTACGTAAAATTGAATGATATTCATTCAATATGAAATGGGGCGTTTTCAAAGACAATTTTCCCTAATTTTAAGGACCTGAATTTGGGATGACAAAACAACATAACTTTTTAAATTATTTTATTGTGGTTTAAAAAAATTTTTTTCACCTTTTATGTGAAACATGAATAATATTCATTCAAATGAAAGGGGTTATGCTTTTTTCTAGAAAATTTTTTTCTTGATTTTGTAAAAAAGGTTGTTTTAAAAAAAGATCGGATCTCGATTTTAACCCCCGCTTAATATTTATATTTTAATTTTTAATTTTTGTTTGCATAAATCCATCATTTTAATTTTTGTTAATTGATAATTGTTACTTGATTTGAAAATTTGTTGATTGAGCTAAAAACCAGATACTTGCTACGTTTTTAACAATTTGAACATGTACCCAATTTCAGATTTAAATTTTGAAGTGGGGTTGATAGCACGACGTTTCGACCTTCGAAGGTATAAAACCATTGTAATTTTAGGTTATAACTTTGGTGGTGGGGTCATGGGCCCCGACGGGGGGCCACTTTCCCGTGGTGGAAAAAAATAATTTAGTTCCACTAAGCACTTTATGGGAGGAGCTTTATAGGGGATATTTACACTTTCTCCCCTTCAAAATTTTATTCTTCAAAAACCCCCATATTAACAGTAATATTTCGCCATTATGAGAGAAATGATCAAATATTCAATAAACATTTATTTGTCATCAACTTTCATCAAACAAGTAATTTTTACGTAAGATTTGTTTCAACAACCAAATTGATAAAAAATGTTTACCCCAAAACAAAATTTCCAAACGAGATTCCCAAAAAATAATGTTTTCCCAAAAAAGGTACAGATGGCGCGAGCTACAACACCCATATTTCCCTAAAACCCAATCGTTTTAATTTTATCCCCATCATAAGTATCCAAATTCAATATACTTACTTACGTTTATTTTTATTTTTTATAGTTGATCGAGTGTTGGAAATGAATCGGAAAGGAAAGAATAGAAAAATTTATCACAAAAATAGTTGCAACAGAGATCCTACATTTAAATTTAAAAAGATCAGTTGTTTAACGTTTCTAGTGTCGGCCAATTTCATATCCACGTTTCTGCCAGGTGACCAAACGTGGTTGGGAAATTTATGAGATCCGGAACGGGTCGGGAAAAGCAGCCACCAAAAGTGTTCCCCAGTTTTGGGCCCCGTGATAGAACCGGTATATTACGTGGCTGTGGTTTGGGCAAACCTTCAAAATTTTCCGAATCGTGGCCGCCGTCCCGTCCCTTAAAATGCATTGGGATAGTTTGTCGTTTGAATAAAAACCCTAAAAAATCTGCCGATAATTTGAAAGCATGCTACGACATGTCTTGAGCTTGAAGAGGGGCGTACTCGTGGTGTGAACTTTCTTAAAAAGGGAAAAGGGTTGATAGGGGTTCATTGGTTTATGAATAACCCGTGTTCATAAAAAAAGATAGCCCCCAAAATACAAAAAAAAAAATTTCAAAAAAGGTAGTAAGAGTTAGTTGCGTATAGAAAAATTTTTTTTAAATAAGCAAAAAAAACCATTTGCAGAAAAAAAAACGTACGGTTTCGTCCATTTAATTTCTATAACGAAAAAATTAAACTTCTAACACCACAAAACTTTTTTTCCCTTACCCTTCAATTTCAACGTTTAATGGATCTTTTTTTTAAAAGGGGAAGGATCCCCGCCCCAAATAAAATTGATTATTTTAAACCGTTAATTTTTTCCCAATAGAATTTTGCGTTAATAGATCATGTAGATTTAACTGAACTTTTTTTTTAAACAATTTATCTAACGAATATTTGGTAAAATTTTTCGCGACAAAAAAATTTTGAACTGATATTTAAATGCTGATATCCGTGCTTTTGGTTTTTTTCTTGCTGTTTCAAAAATCTGCATTTCTTGACTGATTTCTTTTGGGGAAAAAAACCATTTTTTAACATCAATCATAGAAAGAACGTTAATCCCCAGTCTCCCCATTTATGTAAACCTCTATTTACCCTCGATGTCCTTCTTGCATAAAACGATTCCCCAACTGGGGGAAAATCGATATGCTGGATGTTGCCGATTGGAAAACCACATTTTGAATTTCTATGACTTTTTCCCAAAATTAAAAACTTTCTTTTTCACTTTGATTTACTTTTTTTTAAAAAAAAACTCAATCTAAAATTTTTAACGAAAATTAAGAAATTTTTCGTCTGCTCAAAAAGCCTTAAAAAAATATTACCTAAGTAGTTTTTTTTTTTCCCCAAAGAGGACTTTAAAATAATTTTGCAAATTTTATGACCGGCTACCATAAAAACCTCGACAGAAGTAAAAAAAATTTTCCCCCATTTTTTTCCCCTCAGTAAACCTAGATGATCTCTCAATTTTTAAAATAACATCTCTAATCCGATTTTTTGCAAAATCATTGAAAAAATTTAAAACAAATGCACTGGAAAAAAAAAAAATATTTTTGACCGGGTTATTCGAGTAAGCTTAAAAATGCTTATTTTATATTGGGGAAGTTTTTAAACGCTACCCAAAAAACCTTTTTTTCGGGGGGTTTTGTGAATAACCCGGTAAAAAAATTGAGGACATTTTTTTTTCCCTTTTTTCCAGTATTTGAAAAAATTTTTTCAAATTTTTTTTTTTGATTTTTTTTTGTCATTTTAGAAACCAATAAACTTTAAATTTTCAAAAATTCTTTACGCTTCCAAACAAAAAATTTTATGGGGGGAAAATATTCTCCCAAAAAAACCCCGGGGGGGAATATTTTTGGGTATTTTTTTTTTTAACCGCCCGGAAACCCAAAAAAAGGGGGAGGCTCATTCCCCCAATTTTTTTTTTTTTAAAAAAAATTTTTTTAGGATACCAAATTTTTTTACTGAGGCGTCCGTTTCCCGAAAATTCTTATTTCATGGGTGGGGTATTCAAATTTTTTCCCTTTTGGGTTTTAAAAAGATGAAATCGACCCCAAAGGGGGAAAGGAAATGGAGGATATTGTCCCACCCTCTGAATTCTGGTCCTTTTCCATTTATCAGGAAACTTTGTACGGGGGTTTTTCGTTTTGGGGTGATTTTTTTTTTATAGATAGGGTATATTATATTTGGGTTTCAAAAAAATTATCCCCCCCCACGGGTAAAAAAAAAGGGGGAAAATTTTTTTTACTATGAACTTTGGGGCCCACATACGTAGGGAAAAAAAAAGAATCTGACATTATTCTTTTTCCCTCAAAAAACAGTATTTTTTAGAGGGATGGAATGATAAAAAGTAATGGAAAAAAAAACCAGAACAACGAAAAAAATTTATTCAACAAAAAAGAAAAAATAGAAACATATTATTTCTTTTGGGAATGGGGAAGTGGGGGGTAAATTTTTTTAAGAATAAAAAAAAAATTTGGGGGAATTTAGATTTTTACAAAAAAAATTTAAAAAAAATTTTTAAAAGAAAATTAAACCGACGAAATACCCCGGAAAAAAAAGTAAAAAAAAAAACCCAAAAAAAAAAATTTAAAATTTAAAAAAAATAAATTTAAAAAAAAAAATTTTTTTTTAGTTAAATGATAACTGAGAAAAAGAGGGGTTCTGTTTTTGAGGGCGGCGCCAAACAAACTAGCAATTGATTTAGGGGGGTAAAAAAATGGGAGCGAGAGACGGCTGCGTTTTGGTATTCTTTCCAAAATAATGATCTTCGATAATTGTTTTTTTTGGGCCGACTCGGAAAAAAACATTCAACCAATTTTTTAAAAAAAGGGGTTTCTTTTTTTTTTTTCAATTTTTTTCGGTTTTTAAATTTTTTTAAAAAATATTCCTGAAAACTTATTTCTAATTTGATTCTGTCAATTTAATTTAAAAAAAATTTCCAAAAAAAGGGGTTTTTTAAATATGGGAATTCCCCCTTTTTTTTTTTTTTTTTCGAAAACAGAAAAATTTCGAAATAAAGGGCGTATTTTTTTGTGTCAAAAAAAAAGGGGGGAGCATACAAAAAAGGGAAAACTTACGGGGGGAACCCGGAAAAATTGCCCTTCTTTGGGTTCTTCGGCCTTTGGGTTTTTTTGGGTATTCATTTCTTTGATTTCCCCGATGATTCTTCAACTGGGTTCAAAAAGGTGAAGTTATTCAAAAAAAGAATTCAGAATACGATATAGAAATGGAGCGTCCAGTTTTTTTTAAACTGTTTCAACAAAATACAAAAAACAAAGCTTATATTCCAATTTAAAAAACTTTTTTTTTTCCCTGGGCCCCGTAGACTTCTTTCGAAAAATCGCGAAAACCCCGGGGTTTTTTACATTCAAAAACCCCTTTGAACATTCTGTTGTCTGTTTTCCAAAAGGAAAAAAAAAATGTTCGTTCATTAATGCTGAATTGGGGAAAATGGGAAACCCCATAAAGCTGATAAGTTGGTTCTTTTTCCATAAAATTTTTTGTCTTTGTTGCCTGTATAATTTTTCGAAGGAAATTTCCCGAACGGTTAAAAAAAGTAAAACCCCTTTCCCCAAAATCAGAAACCGGAAATTCAGATTTGGGGCTTAAATACGTTGCCGACATCGAAAAAGTTTAGGGGGAAATATATGAACAAATATTTCAATACTTTGATAAAAACCACCTTCCATGGGAAATAACCCTTTAAAACATCATTCGGGAAACGGCATTCAGTAAATTTGAAATGGAAACGTAAATTAACAATGGTAAATATATAGTATGTATTTTTGACCTAAAAAGGATTTGAGACAATGATAGGGGATCTTACTCGAAAACAAGATTTTTGGTTTTGGGGGGGTTGTCCCGGTTTTGAAGAGTACCAACAAAGATCACAAAACCCCAAAGTGGTGAACGCCTCTAATAAAGTTCCAATAATATAGGTGAAAAGGTGCGTACTGGACCCTATTTTTTTTTAATATATCTAAAAATTAAATTACATACGGGACGTTTCCTAAACTTTTTGAGACAAATTGGTTGTTGTTACCCGGGGACCTTATTGGTGGGGGGTTTGAACAAAATCCTGAAAATTTGACATATCTAGGGTGAAAAAACTGAAACTGAAAAAAAAAATAAAAAAAGATTTTTAAAAAATACAAACTAAAATTGTGGATTATCAACCCCCCGACCCAAATGGGGATGACAAAAATTAAATGGGTATCTGAATTAAATATAATTTATGCTTGATGAATCAACCCCAACAAGTTTGTTAAAATGAAAAGATATAAAAAAAACATTTTTTTTCAGGGCATCACCCCCGGGCTCAATAAAAAAATTACCATAAAGAACCATCATTCAGCCCCTTTGATTATTGGTCAACCTTTTTAAAGGGGGTAAAAAGGTTGAAAATTATTTTTAAAAAACCTGAAAAAGGCTTTTTTCATGTATATTTTAAAGGGGAAGGGGAAATTATAATCGGTTTTTTTTAAATTAAAAAATTTTTAAATATCGGGGAAATTTTAAAACCAAAATAATAATCAATTTGTTTTTTTTGAAGGGGGGAACAAAATTTTTTTTTTAAAAAAAGAATAAATTTTCAACAAAAAACATTTAAAAAAATTTAAAATCCACCAGTTTTCGATAAAAAAAAAGGAAAATTTTTGAAGGAAAATTCCGGAAAAATTTGTTAAAATTTGATCTAATTGATTTTTCAAACTTTGATTTTTTGGCCTTTTAATAACCTTTGATTTCAAAAAAAAAAGAAAAAAAAGGGGGGAAGACGGGGCTTACTCTATGGGGCCGCGTCTACCAATCCACCCCTAGGAAAAAGTTTTCAAAAAAAAGCGAACATCACGGATAGTGGGGGTAATCTTGTTCAACCAAATACTTTTATTTGGGATTGGGGTTTTGGATTTGGAAAATATTGGTAAGGCTAGGTATGAGTTCATTTTTAAAAATTCCAAATGCCCCCCGGGGATTTCCCGAAAAAAAACCCCAAAAACCCGTCGTTTTTTATCCTAAATTGACTTTTTGATTTGGAGCCCGTCCATCATCCAGTGGGTTTCCCCACCCAATATCCCGAATTTTACGTTTACGAACCTTTAGGCAACGCCCCCTCGGAAAAAGAATTTTGTTTTATAAAAAAGTGGATTGGGGTTTAAAAAAACCGCATTATTTCCCGAACTCCCCACGGCGACGGGGGCACATCATTATTGTTGATGTAGGGGACTTTTTTTGGATGGGTTTTTTTTGCTTTTGAATACAATGCTTTTGGGTATGTCGGTCTGGTTTTTCGGAAATGTGGGTTATTCTCACACCCCAAAAGAAATCAAACACGTTTTTTTCTTTTTTGGCGTCCAGATTCGGAATATGTTTGCTGACCAGTTTCTCTAAATTTTTCTCAATCTTTCGACTGTTGAACGAGATAGGCATTTGGGGACTTTGCATTGGTCGCATACCCCCCTTCTGATTTGGCATTCCGCATCCAATAAAATTAAATTTCTATGCTTTTTCCCTTTAAAAAGCCATGTTTACTTTTTTAACCTTTTATTTGAATTTGTGGAGAATATTTGTTGATATTTCAACTGACATTTATTTGACACTAACTTGCCTATTATGGCAATAATTTGTGATTGTCTTTTGTTTCCATTTTAGACTAGGAAATAGCTAACTATTAATATTCGGAAAGGATCCATTGGTGTAGTAGAGCACTGTTTCACTAGTGTGCCAGGGCAGTCTAAGGGATTAGAGCCTTGGCTCAAAAAAGTAAAATTTTGCATTTTTTAACACGCTTTTATTATCTTCACAATGTAATAAAATCTTGGAAGTAAATATTCACCCACTTCCAATCTTCCGAATAATCTGAAATTTGTCACACATATCAAGGACAGATGACAATACAAGAATTTCATAATCATAATGTAATAATAAAAATATATTTTTCCAAACGCCAACAATCCTAACTCACCAAATGAAAGTATTTGGTTGCAACAAAGATGGTGACCCCCGCACTATGCACGTGATGTTTGGAGTTTTGAATAACTGTTTTCCTAGGAGGTGGATTGGTAGACGCGGACCGATAGAGTGGCCCCTAAGATCTCCAGATCTTACGCCCCTGGATTTTTTCTTGTGGGGTTATTTGAAATCGAAAGTCGTTGTAGATAGGCCGCAAAATCTACAAGAGTTGAAAAATCGAATTAGGATGGAAATTAACAGAATTACTCCGGAAGTTATTCGCAATGTGCAAGAGAAATGTGTCCGTAGATTTGCTCATTGTCAAGAGACTGGTGGATGGCATTTCGACCATCTCATTTAACTGCTCTATGTTGTTGGATATAAAGTTATTCTCTTATTGAAATAAAATTTTAAATTTTTTGTTCATCCTGTACAAAAAAAATCAAATTAAATATTATCATTGAATGCAGTATTGAGAGGCCTTCCAGATGAAGTATTACAAGACATCTATTCCAATTTAAAAATTACCGATTACGTCACCATGTCAAAACCAGTGACATAACCTCTTAGGAATATACTTAAAAATCGGAATTTTAAAATAAAATCGACCTATTTCAGGTTTTTTGTCAAAAGTACATGGTTTGCGAAATATCGAATTTGTTCCATAATTTTGACGCGCACTGTATATTAGATGTGAACAATATGCAGAAGTTACAGAAACTTCAAAATCGGGGTATGGGAATTATTTTTGAGGTGTAACAATATATGCTCAACACTCTTGGTTGGTATGATGAAACGAAAATATATTTCCATGTAACTATGGTATTCATTTTCAAAATTTCCAAGAACTGATTACCAAAATACTTCGATTCCTTTATCACTTATAATAATCAGATCCATGAGCACAATACAAGGACAACTAACTGATCAATTTCACATAGTTAGAACAAGAACATAAAATTCAATGAACTCTCTATTTTCAAGGGATTGACGATTTCAATCAATCTCCCAAACCAATGAAGAACTCAGCCACGTTACATTCTTCTGAAAACCATCTAAAAGCCATGTTATGTCAGTCAACTCATGAATCAATATATTGTAGGTTATCTTGATGCAGATTTGATAGTCAATGTCTTTAAGATATACTTTTTTTCTCTAGGGATATATTTGTTTTTATATATACCGTTTTTAGATATAAATTTTATATGAGATATTTTCTTTTAACTTCTTTTAACTGCCTGCAATGTGTTTTAATGTGTTCAAATGTCTCAAGATGTGGTCAAAAATGTGTTCAACTGTGATGTCATGACATGTAATCAACTGTACTTTGTGTATTTATTTTATTTTTATTTTTTATTGTTATTTTTTAATTCAAATCAGTATAATCTGAACAACCATTGTATTTATATTAGGAATTCCTATTCCAATGGAGATTTCATTTCTTACAACAGCAGATGTAATTCTGATAACAGGGTCAAAATATAAAAAGTTAAATTCATAAGTCATGATCATCTACGAATTAAAACAATAACACATGTAATCCAACTACTGAATTCTTTTGAAATAGGAAAAATGTTCAATTCTCCAACATAAACAAATCGGAAAAGTAAGGTTGTTTTACCTCCCATGTCAACCATCTGTCAAACGTGCACGAAACCAATGAACTAAACGTCGTTTAACTTCGTAACCGGCCAAATTCAGCCCGTTTTAAGTGGAAACGCCGTTTAGAACTAAACGCGGTTTATAGTTCCTGGTGAAATCCAATATGACGTGTAGAAAGCTCAATCCAAGTTTAATTTGAAAAAAACTCGTTTAAAGAGGTTGGTGAAATCGGCCTTAGTATGCTACCGTTTGACGGCAGTTTAAGCAAATCCAATAAAGGCCGTCCGACGCGTCACTTCAATGACGTCATATATATAACGGCATTTTAGTAGGCTACCGTTTAACGGCAGTTTAAGTACAGCGTTACATAGAAATACAAACAAAAATTATTAATGCATATTTTTGTTTTTATCAAATTAAATCACTTCATTTCTTTTAAGACAACATACATTGTATAAGGAAGAGTCAGTCGGTTGTGGATGCCACGGTGGGTATTCAAAATTGAAAGAGGGGATAAAACGAAAATCAATAACACAGCTCCTTGCGTATCATGACACTCTGAAATATGGAAACATAGTAAATGTACATATACAAAGTGGACAGAATATTAACTTTCAATTATACCGGCCGACAAATTGAAATTTTTGGAACGTTGTTGTCATTTGAGTGTTAAATATCGTTAATTTTGAGTGTTCTGATCACAGAAATACCTCCATATTTGCTCTCTCACATCAGGTTTTTCTATAAAAGGAAAAAAATATATTATGGAATTTTAAGAAAAAATCAATCATTATGTTACGAATACGTATATTTAAACATTTATGAAGAAAATATCAACTACAATCATTACTATAGGACTATTTAGACTGATTTCTTTTGCGCTTTTCTGTAAAATTACGTCTGGGTTGATTTATTTGAGAATATTATCAGGAATATCACGTTTCAGTGACCAGCAGTAATCAGCCATCAATCAATCAATCAATCAATTTATTTATCATAAAATATACATATAAATTCAATCACAAGGACCAAAGACAGATGCATGTTTATGACAAGTCACAAATAAACATCAAAACAAAATAAATGAAACATCAAAACAGAATAAAATGAAATTAGAATAAAATATATGATAAAAATTGAGAAATTCATCTTTGCAGGAACATACTTTTCGGACAATATATCATAAAAACGTAGAAGACGTGAATGCACAAGAGACAACAAGAGAGACAGTCGTATATATAAGTATGCTATATTGAATACAAATCAAATCAATTACATATATCGCGAACATAACACAAATTATACTAAGTACTCATCTATAGTGTAGCAGGCCTTCTAAACTAGCTGCTGTTTCAGTCTTGTTTTGAAAAATTTAAATTGAGGGAGCTTTCAATAAGCTCATCAAGAGAGTTGTATAATTTACAGCCAGTAAAAAAAAAACTTCATTGGTACATCGTAGTCCGGTGATTCTCAGGTTGTAGTTGGCCTTTGAAACGTGTATTATGGTTATGCTTCTCAACAGTATTCAAAAACTTGTTCTTATTTTTATAGACGTATGTACAAACTTCCAGTATACATAAGCTTACAACAGTTAGGATTTTGAATTTTTTCAAATAATCTCTGCAGCTCATTCTAGTATCGATACTAGCAAGAATTCTAATCGCATATTTCTGAAGTACCAATACTCCATTCACATGTGCACAATTTCCCCAAATCAAAACTCCATACTTTATATGGGAATGAAAATTTGCATAGTACAATGACAGTAGTGTGTACTCACTACAGTGGTTCTTCATAAATTTCAGACTATAACAGCTACTCTGTAATTTTATACACAAACAATCAATATGACAATCCCAGTGAAGTTGCCTATCATAGGTAACCCCCAATAGTTTCACTGATTTACCACTTACTATTTCATCATTGGAACCTTCAAAAAGTTTGATTTCATCAGTCCTGCCATTACCAAAAAGAACAGTTATTGTTTGTACGATGATTCAGTTGTAGGTTTTTATTGTTGGACCATTTTACAATATTGGCAAATACCGCTTCAGCAGTAGTTTTCAGCCTATTGAGATCCTTGTCAACAACCAAAATATTCGTGTCATCTGCATAGCAGATAACATGAACATTATGAACCCTTCGAATATAGAGAATGAGATCATTAGCAAAAATGTTGAAAAGTAGAGGACCTAAGACAGAACCTTGCGGCACACCTTGCTCTACATCCATTTCTTCAGAGAAAATGTTATTGACTCTTTTTATTTGTTTTCTTTTACTGAGGTATTACTCGATTAAAGTTATTCACATTCTAGGGACCATGGTACCTTGTTCCCATAGTGTTGATGTCTTGATGAAACCATTCTCCCTGTTCTTCACTGAAATTACCAATATTTCAAGGAAAAAAATCCAGATGTGAATCTAGAAAGTGGAGTTTTATACTCATATTGCATCCCAATTTTTTATATTTTTTCAATAAAGTTGCCACGATATTTTTATAGTCAGGGTGTTCGTGATTCCCTAAGAAATCGTTAATAGCGTTTTTTAATGCCAGCCAATCTTCTAATTCAGTAGTATTCATTGTTGCATCAAATTCCCCGTCTTTCATCGAAGATCTGATTTGTGGTCCATCCAATACCCCTTCTTTTATTTTTGCATCAAATAATCTTGGGAATTTTTTATTCAGGTATTGAAAACGATCATTATCTTTGTTCAATGCTTTAACAAATTGTTTCATCATACCCAGTTTAATATGAAGCGGAGGTAACAAAATTTTTTTAGGATCAATTAAATTTTGTCGTATAACATTTTTGGTTCCACAAATGTAAAAAACTGTATCCACACTTTCTTGAAGACATTTTGTTTTGGAAATGTTGTTCAGCCACAAATCATTGATAATATTCAATAAATATCATAAGTAAAACATAAAATTTTTTCTTAAAATGAACTCCAATTTCAGGATAAATTTTGTAAACAAACGTACTGTAACGGCTCATTCTCATGTAACGCCTTAATAACTGGCTGTGTCGCTGTTGCAACTAATAGACTTTCTCACGAAAAGTCGCACAATTTGAAAAAAGAGCGCCAAAACTTAATAATTCAACTTATTTTTATTAAAACAAATAAATTTGCCAATATATTAATTTTATAAAAACCTGACATGATACGATAAAATGCGGTCTGGTCTCGTCGTCAGCACCACAGAATTGATAGAAAAAGTGAATAATATTACAAGTCGGAATTCCGAGATACAAGTCGGAATTCCGACATAGAGGTCATAACAATGAAAAAACATTGAAGAAATGAGATTATTATAACATATATATAAATATAAGAATATTGAAAGTTTGGGTTGAATCGCGTCTAGATTTTTTTTTAATCAAAACTGGCAGAATTTTTGGGAAACACGACATTAAAACAGTTTTCACAGCAAATAATAGAATCTCTGATTTACTCAGGTCTCCTAAAGATAACATACCTAATGAGTCTCAAGGAATATATGAAATAGGACATATATAGGACAAACTAACAGGCGAGTCACCAGTCGAGTTAACGAACATCAACTTGCTGTCCTACACTTGGACCCTTCTTGGGCAATCTCCAAGCACTATGAAGAGACAGGCCATAGAATGGATATCGACCACACCAGGACCATTGCCACTGAGAGAACACTGCAAGCGAGGGTCATTCGTGAAGCCCTTAGATCGAGAAGCGTCCGAACTGCCTCAAAAAACGCGATGATGGACGCAGACCACCCAATACTTGGAAACATCTACTTTCTCGGCTTACTGCCAAACCAAGCCGTGTCCAAAGTTCCGCTCTACTGAATTCACCTAGGTTAAATACTTCACATCCACCCTCTGATCCTCAGTTTTCTCGAAGGAATAGGAAGATTCAGAGAACTTAGAGAAAGCTAGTGGCGAAACCTGGGGGGTAGGCAGATTGAGACCCCAGTGACGAGTTACAAAATCCTGAACCCCACCTAAGTAACTACAACCTAGGACAAGGCAGATTGAGACTTCGGTTGGAAATCATTTTATTTCCTGACAACACCTGAGGAGTAGGCAGATTGAGACCTCAGGGAAAATCACATTTCTACCTCAGTGACTATAACCTAGGAGTAGGCAGATTGAGACCTCTGTTGGAAATCACTTCTCTCTTTTGCTCTTATCAATAAATTATATTTAAATATATTTTTTCCCTTTTCTCAAAAATGGCTCCAAAATGGGACCCGAAATTACCAAATTTCTAGACGCGTTTCAACCCTAACTTTCAATATTCATAATAATCATGACTTCGGAAACCTATCCGAACAAATATATATATATATATATATATATATATATATATATATATATACATAAACATGACAGAAATTGTATAGTAGCCAGTAGAATGAATGCAGTTCGATATCCTGATTCAAGGTATAGAGTCAGAGAGTTTTCGGAGGGTTAAAGAAAGATATGAGGAACCTGGCAGTGTCGAGCGCAAAAAAAGGCAAGAAGTAAATAAAATTGCACCAAAAGAAATTGAATTAGCGGTGATGCTTTCAACCGATGAAAATCCTCATGTTAGTACGAGAAACATTGCAAAAGAGCTAAATGTGAGTCACACTTCCGTGAACAGAATATTGATAAAAAAATCTTTATCCATACCGAATTGAATTACATTAAGAACTCTATGAAAGGGATTATAATACAAGAGTTTGCTATTGCGAAAATACATCGAATTTCAGTCGCGAGGAACCAAATTTTCTGAAATACATTCAAAAGTAATGGGATGGTAAATAGCCACAATTTGCCAGTACTACTCGACAGAGAATCCTTATTGGGTCAGAGGAGTTGATAACCAAAATAGATGGTCGATAAATGTCGGGGCATAATTGGAAATCAGGTAAGAAGACTATATTTCTTTGATGGGCCACTGAATGGAGACATTTACAGATATTTTCTCCGAAATAATTCATCAAATTTGTTGGGGAATGTACCGATTGATACCAGACAGACGTTACATTACCATGATAGCGCGCCTCCTCACAATCAAAATCGGATAAGAAAATTTTTGAACAGATGGCGCAGAAATAAATGGATACTTAAAAACAGACCCATTCAGTGACCAGCAAGGTTCCCTAGATTTCTATCTCTGGGGATATGATAAAGGAGAGGTCTAACGCGAGAAACCAACGACACCAGAAGATATAAAGAAGAGAATTAGAGAAGTTTTTCGCTCTTTTACAAGATCAACTTCAATTGTTGTCCGAAGATAGCTCAAAATGGAAGATTGTTCGAACATCTCCTGTGAATTTACGATTTTTTAAATTATTTGAGTTTACTTTGTTACCTCTTTTGTCCAGCATAGAATAAAAAATCGTTATTGCTGTTATGATGACTTTTTCATACTTTCCTTAAGAATTAGATACATTTGCGATGGAAATTAAGTAGGCAAACACTACATTTTCTGCAAACACATAGTGGTATTCTGGTATAGCCTCATTTATAGGCGGCTCTATTTGAAAAAACTGAGTAAAAAGTGATCCCGAATTTGGTTACCCCTGTATGGAAAAAGAGCTATTCGGAAAAATTATGAAGAATATTGTGTGGAAAAATTCTCTTATTGCAAATTATTGATTGATTTTTATATATTTGGTGTCGAATGCATCCATTCTGTAACAAAAATTACAACATAACTCCCGAATCACCTGGTATAAACCCATACTTCCTCTTTTGAGAAACACTCTTCCAAAGGGATTCAATCGAGTGAAAATGTAGAGGATATTTCATTTGAAAAAACACAACTTTGATGAGTCACACGTTTATCGAACACCCTTCATGTTGGAAGTTATTTTTGAAACATAGCTTTCATTGCTTTCTTCAACTTTTATTTGAGTTATTTTTTCTCATCTCAAATAGGGCAGCAGCTATCGTCCACCCACGTTGATACATCCTGTATATATATATATATATATATATATATATATATATAATAAAACCTTTAGAACGTACCACACTAAGGAATAGCAAATATAAATAATACAAAATGAGTCATCTTCACAATGATGATCGCCAAGCATACCATCGATGGCAAAAAAATCCGGGACCTGAGACCAGAGCAGCATATGTTGAGGCTAGAGGCATATGCAAAGAGACAATAGAATGTTCAAAAGATGCTCATAATGCCAAAATAAGATCAAAACTTGTTGAATGTCCCAATGGATCCCGTTCATTTTGGTCTTTCGCCAAAGCTGTGGGAAAAAACTTCACTTCCAGCTCTTTTCCTCCCCTAACCAAAGAAGATGGAACACTAGCAACGACTGCCCAGGAAAAAGCCAATATCTTTGCGCACCTATTTGCTGGAAATTCCACTCTGGATTCTTCGGGAAAACAACCCCCGAACATTACACCTATTGACAGTCACATGCCCGAGATCACCTTTCGCCAACGTACTATCAGAAAGATTTTGCTGGGTCTCAACACCAACAAAGCCGTGGATCTGACGGAATCCCGCCGATTGTTCTCAAGAAATGTGCCCCCGAACTAACACCTGTTCTTTTGCAAGTTGTTCAACCACTCATACAATTTGGGAGTATTTCCGTCCAATTGGAAAATTGCAAGAGTACAGCCAGTCCCTAAAAAAGGCAAAAAGACCCTACCTAGCAATTACAGACCTATCGCACTGCTATCTATTATTTCAAAGGTCATGGAAAAAGCCATCAACATCGAGCTCATGAAATATCTGGAAGACTCAGGAATTATCAATGATAGACAATATGGCTTCCGCCATCAGAGATCAACTGGTGACCAGCTCGCATACGTCCTCACATATATGGCAGCTATCCATTGAAAAGTATGGAGAAACTTTAGCTGTGGCATTAGATATCTCCAAGGCGTTCGATCGAGTTTGGCACCAGGGACCTCGCCAAGCTTCCATCTTATGGCTTGCCCCTCAGCTGTGTTCTCTGCTTGCTAGTTTTCTCTCAAACAGGTCTCTCCATGTAGTGGTCGATGGAGTTTCATCTGACACTCTACTCATAAATGCTGGTGTTCCGCAAGGATCCATTCTAGCACCAACACTATTTTACTTCACATCAACGACCTGTTGAAAGCAACTTCATGTCCCGTACACAGCTTTGCTGATGATAGTACCCTCCATACCGCTTTCTCCAGGGCCCCTATATCAGCCCGTGAAACCAGAAATGAACGAGGAAGAAATGTTAACAATATAAATATGGACTTAGCAACAATTCTCGAATGGGGATCCAATAACTTGGTAGAATTCAATGCAAACAAAACACAAGCATGTCTTTTCTCTAGAAAAGCCGATCTCACTGTGCCTAACATAACTTTGTCAGGAGTAACCATACCACTGAAGTCATCCATATCGATGCTTGGTATTACTATCAGCAATAACCTTTCCTGGGAAAATCACGTGAGGTCCATTGCCAAAAGTGCATCCCAAAAACTTGGTTTTTTGTTTCGTGCCAAGAGCTATTTCACCTCCAGTCAGCTGCTTATGATCTATAAGGCACAGATCCGACCTGTCCTGGAATACTGTTCCCATATTTGGAGTGCGGCACCTAAACATATCCTGAAGCTATTGGATTCTGTCCAAAAAAGGGCAATTCGTCTCGTCGGTGATGCCTCGCTTACAAACTCGCTCACTTGTCTGGAACACCGTAGAAAAGTTGGCGATTTGTCTCTATTTTATAGATATTTTCATGGGCGATGCTCTTCTGAAATATCAACAATCGTTCCTCCTTTGGCAGTCTCTTCGAGATTAACCCGTCAAGTTCAGTCTTCACACCCCTTCGTGGTCACTTTGGAGACCTGCAGAACATCACTTTCCAAAGACTCATTCATCCAACGAACTGCGAGGCTTTGGAACTCATTGCCTAGGGAGGTGTTCCCCGAGGCATACAATCTCCAGAAATTTAAGAAGAACACCAACTCCTACCTTTCCCTTGGTTCCCACGATGTTCTCTGAACATTACAGGATATCCCTTTTCGTGGGAACCGGAACATATAAAAAAAAAAAAAATGTACAAACATCGTTTTTTTGCCACACCCTTCCCCCAGACTGAACATTTCTTCCTTGCACATGTCAACAACTATTATTTTCATTTAAACCATAACACAAAATGTTTTACTTTTCAGATGTCATTGTTAATAACCAAAACAAAAAATTTGAAATTAATTATTAAAAAAAAACCCGACTGAAGATGCCTCCGGCCAGAGGCGAAACGTCTAGCATGATATAAAATAGTTATATTTTTACACAAGAATCCCAAACCTAAGAACCTCCAACCAAAATATATATATATATATATATATATATATATATATATATATATATATATATATATATATTTATCGGAATTTGTTCTTGAATCTTGATTATAATTTATTTGTTTGGTTTTTCTTGGGATTTGGATTCCATCTGGGACAGGTTTCAAATAAAAAAATTTCTTCTCTACATATACATTTTATTTGCAAAACGTTTCGCTCCTGGCCTGGAGCTTTATCAATTGTATAAACATTTAGTACTGAAACCAAAACTCCCATTTTCAGTACTGAATGTTTATACAATTGATAAAGCTCCAGGCGAAACGTTTTGCAAATTAAATGTATATGTAGAGAAGAAAATTTTTCAATTGAAATCTGTCCCAGATGGAATCTAAATCCCAAGAAAAACCAAACAAATATGTTTATATATATACACATATATACATATGGTACCAAATCAGTAACCGAAGCGAGCAGATGTGTTAGTAGATGCTCCGTGTGAATTGTTCTCAGTGGAGTGAATGTAACAACCTTCCAAACAACTATAAATCATCTTAAGCTATCGTAGAAATCCAGAGACAAGAATTAAAAAAACTCATCGATTAGAAAGTGTTTGCAACAATGCAACAAAACCGATAGGTGATAAAAGCGGCCTGCCCACACACAAGATTCTTTGACAAAAATGGTAGAATCTACAGATATGATCTCTAAAAACATTATTTGATGAAATTATTAAGAATAGAGAAGACTTGAAACGCGTTATTGCAACTAGTGAGGGACGCGTTTTACTCGGAGTTGAATCTCTCGATGATAAAATCAATGAATTAGAGAAGGAAAATTCCATTTTGAAGAAGAAAATCGAGTTATTAGAGAGAACTGATGAAAAAAATAACATAGTGATATTTGGTCTAAAAAGGAACTCCGAAGACGTCGGAGATAGATTTGTTTGCGAACAAATAAAATCATTGATAGATGACGCCGACGTCAATGACATATACCCCTGGCAGAATGGAAGATAGTCCAGTGAAAATCGAGTTACATTCTCAACTGAAGAAAAAGTCTATTATCAAAAATTGCTCAAAACTCAAGGGTTCACAAATCTCTATTACTCACGACCTAACAACACTTCAGCGAGAAGAACAGAATTATCAAACATCACATGGCATTAGCCAGACAGCATAAATCTACAGTGAGTAACATTGAAGGAAATAAACTTTTCGTGGGAGAAAAATCCTAAATTACGGTATACAACTTCGACGGACGAAAGAGAAGCAAATAATCATATTGCCTCTGGTGCCATAAATATAGCGAAAAATATTGACAATCCACAAATGAAGCAGAACATCAGAACCCGCTCGAATAAGTAATCAAATCCTATTTTCAAAATAACCCAAAGATTTTTAAATTAGCCCAGTGTTATTTTTGAATATTACGTTGGATAATGGATCCATTTATAACTAACTAAGTAATAAAAAAAACGATTCGAAATTTAAGATATTTCATCAACATCAGAAGCATCTCAAAAAATCTAAATAACTTTGAGGTTACCTTAAGCCAGTTTGATTAATTTTTTGAATGCCTTATTCTAACAGAAACTCGGAAGGATTTTGACAAGGACTTAATGCAAAAAGAAGGGTACTAGTCTAGTTAACAAGTGCTTTTCAGGTCAAAATTTTTTCGCATTCTCCGAGAATTATGATTGAGGTGTCATTCGATTCGAGATGGCATGTAGATATTTTTTGAGAAAATGCTAAGGCCGCTCGCAAAAATTGCAATAGTTATAAACAATTAAGTGCAAAAAAAAGGGATTTTGGTTTTTCGCCAATATCTCAAAAACTATCCGAGATAATCCAAATTTGAGAAAAGATGCAAAAAAAAGAGGAAATTTCCTAAGAAAAAGTTTGGGATCCCAGAATTGTAGGACCAATATTTATAATGTTCCCAGAGGGTTGAAAATACGCCCGAAAACGGGTACTCCGGCTTCGGACCTTTGAAGAAGAAATATTATTTAAACTTATTAAATATGAAAATTAAAAATAGAAAAATTCAAGCGCCTGCAGGATAGATCAATGAACAATAATCCGTGGTCCAAAAATGTTTATCCATTAGTTAATTAACAATTTTTTGTAGCACGAACATTAACATTGCAAGTGCGATAATTGTTAAACTATTAATCTGAGAATGTTTTCCTCCCGTGGAGCTATTTTTCAAAGGTCTAAGAAAAGATTCCCGTTGAAAAAATTGAAAAATTGTTAATTTTCGTTTTGTTATTAACAATTTACTAAGGTGAAAAATAATAAAGCTCCATTAAACATGGAAACATTTTTTTTATAATATTATTATTGATCCGTTTTCTTAAGATCAGAAGCTACTTAAAAATGATTTCCAATAATTTTTATCCCCTATTGTTTGAAAAATTGTTATAAACAAAAGCGTTGTTTATGAGATTTTTTTTTTTTCATAACATAATCATCTTTGATGATAATTATGATTTTTCAAAAAAAAACCGTTTCTTAAGGAAATAATTTTATTGCTCAAAAACGCATTTGTTAAATAACATTTTTTTTTACCAATTAGGAAACCATTTTTTCAAATCATTATTTATCTTGGTCTTCGATATTAAAAAAAACGTTTATTATTTTTTTTTTTTAACAATTTGTTATAAACAAATGAATTATTCTTTGCATTTTCTCTTTTTCTACTCAAAAAAACAAAAACAACCATGTATTATTTAAAAAAAAAAAATATTTTTTATTGAACTTTAAATTTTCTGTTCTCTTTCATTTCACCACTCTGACCTGGTTTTTTATGTTTAATTTTATTATAACTTTTTAACTAATGGAGATACAAGGAGAAAATTTAAGTCTTATTCATTCTTCATCAATTAAACAACAAATGAAGCCTAAATTTGAAGCTCTCACTCAATTATTTATTCAATTTATACCATTTGTTTATGAAAATAATCTTTCAGAAAAAAAAAATCTACAATATTTTATAAATAAACTTACTTGAATTAAATAACATTTCTAATAAATTTTTAGTTACTAAGATGCTTAGGCTAATAAACTTGGAGATTTTTTTTTAAACTTATTTTTATTCATAATAAAAAAAATTACCGAGCAAAACTAAAATATATAAGTTAAAATTGTTGATAAATATACGTTAGATAAAAAGAATTGTATGGTCATAGTTACATTATTTTATAAGATATTTAGACATAAAATTAGGAAACAGTTTTGGCTTAATTTGTTGTTTAATCAATAAGGAATAAATAAGTCTTGCATTTTTTCCTTATATCTTCATTAGTTAAAAAGTTATAATAAAATTGAACATAAAAAACCAGGTCAGAGTGTTGAAATGAAAGGGAACAGAAAATTTAAAGTTCAATAAAAAATATTAATATTTTATTTTTTCCAAAAATAATACTTTTTTTAAAAAAAAAAAATTTTTTTTAAAAATTTTTTTAAATTGAAATGATTTAAAAAAATGGTTCCTTAATTTTCATAACAAGTGGTAAAAAAAATGTTATTTAACAAATGCGTTTTAGAGCAATAAAATTCTTTTTTTAAAAAATGTTTTTTTTTTGAAAAATTATAATTATTATCAAAGATTATGTTATAATTTTTTTTTTATTATATCATGAACAACGCATTTGTTTATAACAATTTTTCAAACAATAGGAGATAAAAATTATCAAAAATAATTTTTGAGTAGCTTCTGATCATAAGAAAACGGATTAATAATAATATTATAAAAAAAAAGTTTTTTTCAATGTTTAATGAAGCTTTATAATTTTTCACCTTAGTAAATTGTTAATAACAAAACGAAAATTAACAATTTTCCAATTTTTCTAACGGGAATATATTCTTAGACCTTCGAAAAATAGCTCCACGAAAGGAAAACATTCTCAGATTAATAGTTTAACAATTATCGCACTTGCAATATTAATGGCCGTGCTACAAAAAATTGTTAATTAACTAATGGATAACTTATTGAAAAATCGCGATAAAAATTTTTAGACCACGGATTATTGTTCATTGATCTATCCTGCAGGCACCTGAATTTTTTCAATTTTTAATTTTCATATTTAATAAGTTTAAATAATATTAATTCATTAAAGGTCCGAAGGGGACGTGGCTTGCGCAAGCCGAAGTACCCGTTTTCGTGCGTATTTTCAGCCCTCTGGGTAAATTATAAATATTGGTCCTATAGTTCTGGGATTCACAACTTTCTCTTAGGAAATTTCCTCCTTTTTTTGCATCTACTTTCAAATTTGGATTATCTCGAATTGTTTTTGAGATATTGGCGAAAAACCAAACCCCTCTTTTTTTCACTTGATTGTTTATAACTATTGCAATATCTACATGCCATTCCGAATCGAATGACACCTCAATCCTAATTTTCGGAGAATGCGAAAAAAATTTGACCTAAAAAGCACTTGTTAACTAGACTATACGTTATTTGATTTTGGTAACATCAATAAATGTGATGGAACAATTGATATCTCAGAAACACTATTCACAGTACTTCAAAATTGTAACAATATCAAAATGTAAAGCAATAGGAATCAAATTTATAAAAAACTATAAGAATTACGGCCTTATACAGACCACCATCAACCAGTGATAGATAATTTGTAAATGGACTATATGATTACTTTTGTAATAATGATATTGAAAACAGTGACGCACATATAATTATTGGTGATATAAATATCGACTTACTCTCTAAAGAAATCACAGTTGCATCTGAATATCTTGACATAATGAGCATGTTAAACTTTGTAACAACTATTAATACCTATACCAGAATTCAAGGATATTCTAAAACCTGCTTAGACCATAATTTTGGGCGAACAAAAAATGGACAAGCTAGTAATCACGTTTCAAGTTTTGTTTTGGATTATTTTGTAACCGATCATAGGACAACAATATTGAACACAAACATATTTAAGGATATAGAACCCAACTGTATGGACAACATCGTGAAGAAAATAAATGATCAAAGATTGAAAAATGAATTATTCAATTTTAGTTGGGACTTATTATATAAAACCCCTTAAATTAAAAAAAAAACCATAATTTACAAAAAAAAAAAATACATAAAAAGAAAGAATGGATTTCAATAGGGCTCTTAGGAAATCAAAAAACGTACAGGCCACATACAGAATGTAAAAAAAAAAAAAAAATCCAACACTAACTGAAAACGTCATAAACTTTAAAAATCTCTTGAATAAACAAAAATTAACCATAATAAAAATCAAATTGAACAGAATAAAAACAATGCTCAAAAATTATGGAGAACAATTGAAACTATTACTAATACAAATAATAAACCTGAAACAATATAACGGCCGGATCTGGGACAAAGATTCGAAAAACCACCCACTCCAGCTCCACCTAGAGTGATAAATATCACTCAATTTCCCTCAAACCTTCGAATGAGAAAGAAATCAGAGAAATTATTTTATCCCTCAAAAATAATGCGATTCCGGGCATAGACGACATCAAAGCCGTAATATTGAAATAAATATGTGAAGAAATAGCAACACCCCTTTGTTATATCATCAATTATATAATGGGAAAGGGAATTTGTCCAACTGAATTTGAAATAGCAGTAATCAACCCATTACATATTCTTGACACTTCTTTGGGGGTTATAACCTTCCACAATATCCAAACAAAAATTTCAAAAAAGGGTCAAGAATGAGTATTCCTTCAGAAAAATCAAGCTTCAAACAAAACTACCATCGAATTTTAGACCCATATCTCTGGTAACTAATTACACCAAAATATTTGAAAAAATAATAAATGCAAGAGTGGAACTATTCCTGAACAAAGAGAATAATTCCTGAAAATCAATTCGGATTTCAGAGAGGAAAGTCTACCGAAAAAGCCATTGCGTCTCTAACCAACAAAATTTATAACACTTTGCCATTGGTATATTTATGGATCTTGCAAAGGCATTTGACACTGTTAACCATCAACAGTTATTGGAGTCTTTGCAAGATGTGGGAATACGTGAAATACCTAACAATTTATTTCGTTCATATTTAAATAATAGACCACAAATAGTACATTCGAATCAGCTAAGTACGGAGTACCACAAGGGACGGTACTTGGACCAATTCATTTCATCATCTACATTAATAATTTACTTACTATCAGAACCTCCGGAAACATAGTACTTTGCCGATGATACTGTTATATTTTATACATCAAATAGCTGGGATAACCTCAAAATCAAAATTAAATCTGAAATGACTAGCATCATTGACTGGTTTAATCATAAATTGCTAACTATCAACTGCGACAAAACGATGTTTCTTCCTATAACAAGTTACAAAAATAATCCCCCCAATTTAACACATTACAGATGAATAATCATAATAAAATGATACCAATAAAATGTACCTAGGGATAACTATCGACTGTCATCTTCGTTGGGATTACCATGTTAACGATATTGTATATACGATGAGGACATTTTTGGGACGCATCAGATACTTAGCTAAAATTTTTACTTTACAACACCTTGATGCTTTATTTTGCTCTAATAAATTCTCGTATAGCATATGGTATTAAAGGATGGGTTGTCACCGCCAACATATACCTGGAAAACTTAAATATATTTCCTTAAAATTATGTTAAAAAAAGAAAGGTCTCATTTCTCTGATAACTCATATAAAGGATACTAGACCTTCATCAAACCTTCTTCCTTAAAGCTGTATGTTTCCTATACCAAAATTTAAAAAAATCGACATCTCGCATAATTACTCAACAAGAGCTAAATATTCCAATAAACTAGAAATAACAAATATGGTTACTAACTTTTTTCAAAAACCTCAAAAAAATGAAACAACACTCAATTCTCTTTATAAAAAAACCAAAGAATTTCTCAAAAACCATCCTAATCTTATTTTAACAAAATCAGATGAAGGTAATGTAACAGTCATTTTAAAAAAAACTGAATATATAAAAAATCTCATGATATCCTTGCTGACGAAAACTCTTACACCAAATTAAATAGTGATCCTACCCCAACCATTGAACAAAAAGCAAATAAATTTATTTCAGAATTAAAAAAATTAAAAATGATCACTGAAGAAGAAGCAAAAAGATGTATGATATACAGTTCTGTATCACCAAAATACTATGGTTTACCCAAAATTCATAAACCAATCATGAAACTCAGACCTATCATTTAATCTATTGATGCACCCAATAGCAAAATATCTAAATTATTCACAGACATCCTTACAGATGCATATGACTTTGAAAAAAAGTTTTATGTTAAAGATTCTTTCGAGTTTTCTAAATTCATCAACGAAAAACAACTTCCACAAAGCTATGTCTTGATAAGCCTAGATGTTGTTTCCTTATTCAGTAACATACCGATAGAATTAGTGTTGAAAAGTATAACTAAAAGATGGAGTAAAATAGAAGAACACTGTAATATGTCACAAACAAAATTTTTAGAAATCATTCAATTCATATTCAAATCTAGTTTCTTTTCGTTCGAAGGAAATTGCTACAAACAAGTTCTTGGAACACCTATGGGAGCTACCATCTCACCAATCATTGCTTCGTATGTAATGGATGACCTTTTCGAAGAAATATTACCACAATTGACCTTTGAACTTCCATTTTCAAAAAAATTTGTAGATGATATTATTTGTGCAATACCAATGGATAAATCCGATGAAATTTTAAGAAAAGTAAATAACTACAATAAAAATTTACAATTCACAATTGAATTAGAAAAAAATAAAAGTTCCTTTTAATAAAACTATCATTCCTTCCACTCAAAGGGAATGAAAATAAATCTGATTCTTTGTATGAAAAAAAGAATCGAGATGTTGGTTCATCCTTCATTGAAAAACAAAAATTTTAAAATTCTCAGAATTATTTTACTAGATAATTCTTACCCCAAAAAACTTCTTAATAGAATTCTTTCCAATACCAACTCTGATTGACAAATTAATAATGATGACACAAATAATCAAAATTCAGAAAATAACAATGAAAGGATAATTTATTTTTCAATTCCTAATATAGGAATTATATCATCAAATATAATCAAATTATTCAAGAATGAAAGTAACATAAAAATCTCACGAAAAAATATCAAGACTATTGAAAATTTAAATACGAGGTTGAAAGATCCCACACCAGATTTGAAGAAATCAAATGTTGTCTACAGCATACCATGTAACAACTGTGATTTGAACTATATTGGTACAAGTTCAAGAACTTTAAATAATCGTATTATCTCTCACAGAAGTGATATAAGACTCAACAAGAAGTCATGTGCATTAGCTCAACATGGTATTGAAACGGGCCATAAAATATCATGCGAGGAAGCACAAGTTTTACATTCTGAAAAAAACTTCTCTAAAAGAGTATTTCTTGAAATGATTGAAATTAATAAATCCAATCAAAATATGAACAAAAAAACAGATATCGAAAATCTTAGCAAAATTTACAGTTATCTTCTACAAATGGATTAAAACTGATGATTCTCAAAGAATATAATATAAACATCAACACACCCACTACATATTTTATATTTTTCTGACGATTAATCATAGGTTGTCATTTCAAATCCTTCAATGTCACTCGAAGCGTCAAAGATATAACACTATTCCGACAAATATTTACATATTTTAGGTTTTTTTTTTAAGTTAATGTTCAATAATCATCCACTCAGATTACTGTGAGTACTTCCTTCAATTCAAGTATTTTTTCACAATAATGTCATTCACATATTTTAGGACCCTGAAGAAGTTTCAAAATTGAAACGAAAGCTCGGTCCAACGTATTAAAGAGTTTTTCATAGTTCAACACTTGTGCTGACTGAAGATCCCCGTTTTTCCCCACTGTTTATATATATATATATATATATATATATATATATATATATATATATATATATACATATTTATATATATATATATATATATATGGATATATATGGGCCACAGGGTGGCCCATCGAAAACGTACCGCAAGGCATTACAGGGTGAGAAATAATGTTTCGGCAAAATCCAAAAACACGTCAAGATTGTTTGTCAGGGAGACACATTTTGACGCAAAAAGCATAGTAATGGTGTCACCCCAAAAAAAAATGCAAATGGGAAGGGGGGTCAAGTGATACCTCATTAGAAGGTGTAGTATGATAAGGGGCCAAGTATTCAAGGCACAACACACGCAGGTTCTTGCAAAGCTAATCTATTCAATATAGAATACAAAATGCAACTATTTAAGCATAAATGTCTCTAACAATATTCAGCCAGCTAGCGCCTCAATTTCCTCGAGACTGCCCCAACTCGACTGACTGACAACTTGACATTTCCTTCTTTTTGTCCACAGGGTGATTATATCACATACCTCCCCCACAAAGAAAGAATGATAGATTTGTATTTATTTATTCCGAGAAACGACTGGGAGGCTTTCTGATTCGAAAGGATTTCTCCTTGGTATGACACACTCTCTGGAAAGTGAATGGTCTACATTGTTCAGCTCGCCTTCTTCTGCTTCCACTT
>JAFIRS010007012.1:0-29238 GCA_018342105.1 Gonioctena quinquepunctata | reverse complement strand
GTTCCGATCCTATCTATCCTATCATATCTTTTTTATCTTTCCCCTTTCTTCCGTTTCTTTAAAAACTTACCTGAGTTTTTTTTCACTATAGTTCGTTTTCTTAAAACAACTATATTCCCTACAAGGAAACATATTTTCCCCGTATACAGAGGGCCATATATTCCCTACGGATGGCCGCTATTTTCCCCGGCTACGGATGGCATACGGATGGCATACATCTATTGTTACCTTCGAGGATGATTGATATTGATTGAGGGTATCCTTATCTTTCGGTTCTTTACCGAAAGAATTTGAAATTTTGAAAGTAGTTTTGAACTTATAATTAGGATAGGGACCAATGTTAACCCTCTAGGTATTTGGGCATAAAGTGCCATAAAGATGTATGATGCTGTTGAAATAAAGTGAAAAAAAGCCACTTTTGAGGCGTTGGTAGTTGTGTTGGTGATAAATATGGTTGGTACATTCGTTAAGCGTCCTTTTTGGAGGGCGTCGTGTCGTGAAATGCCGCATTTGGCCCATTTCAGCAAATTAATGTTAAATATTATTTTTCATAAAATATATTTTATAATTCGAAAAAAAGTTCGAATGAAATCTAGAGTGAAAACACTCGAAATAAAGTATTGTTATTGAGAATTGCAGGGTTACACCCCTTTTGAAATTCCGACCAATGGCAAGCCGCCTCGTCTCGGTCTCGGTATCGTATCGTATCGTATCCTATCGTATCCTATCGTATCGTATCCTATCGTATTGTATTTTATCGTATCGTATCCTATCGTATGCAATCGTATCGTATCGTTTCGTATCGTCTCGTTTCCTTTCGTTTCCTTTCCCTATCGTATCCTATCGTATCCTATCGTATCCTATCGTATCCCATCGTATCGTATCGTATCTTCGTATCGTTTCGTTTTGTTTCCTTTCGTTTCCTTTCGTTTCGTATCGTATCCTATCGAATCCTATCGTATCCCATCGTATCCTATCGTATCCTATCGTATCCTATCGTATCCTATCGTTTATATATACTGGAAGCTTGCACTTACATCTATGAGAATGAACATAAGTTTGCAATAGATAACACTCACTGTTATAACACCCGTCACAGAAATCTCTTACAACCTGATTATCATCGCACATCGCTGTACCAAAGAAACTTCTATTGTAGATGGCGGCGAATGACAAGCTGCAGGGCAGTGATGGTGAAGAAAACTCGAAAAAAGACCAGTTAAAAATGAAATGTTGTGCAAAAGAGCAAGCTGTTTTCGTTTGTGTAAACTGCTTTCGAGTGTTACATAAAAGTTGTGCCAAAAGAATGAGTGGATTAAAAATAATAAATGAAAATCACGTGGAGTGCTGTGATGGTGAATGCAACATCGGTGATAATCGTAAACTTGAAATAATGGAACTAACCAAACAGCAGGTATTAATGGAGAATCATTATTTAAAACAACTATTAGCTGAAGTGCAGGATAAAAATAATGTCCTTGCTATCAATAATAGTCTGTTTTGGACAAAAAAAACAATGGAAACGGAAAAAAACATCACAAAAAACAACACGCAAATAAAACCGCAACCTCTTGGAAGACGACCTGCTCCAAGCTACGCAAAGGTGGCGACATCTGTGGAAGGAAAGCTGATAACGCCATTTTCACCCTGTGACAAACTCACAACTCGTAAGCAGATGGCGCAACAAAAACAGAAGTCTCTAACGACAGTGACAGTAATGACAGATGACAATGTCAGGAATGAAGACATTACGGTGCTAAGTGGAAGCCAAAATCAAAATAACCAAACATCAGATAATGAACACGATAAAATACAAGTAGACTCGGATGGATGGAAAAATGCGAAAACCAAAAGGAAGCTTACAAGGAGTAAGGGTGAAGCCGACAATCTAGAAGGAAGGTTCAAAGGCGAGAATCCAAGAGTCTGGTTGTACCTGTATAGAATCAAACCAGAAGTTTCTGAAGGAGACATACTGGAATATCTGAAACAGAAAACCGATGATAATGAGGAAGAATTCATTGTGAAAGAACTGAAAACATCAGAGGGAAGGAGGTTCAAGGAATTTATGGTTGCGGCAGACTTCAAGTACAAAAATACTTTCTACAACCCCCAATTCTGGCCCAGAGGTGTTATGTTCAAACGTTTTGATTTCAAATACTACTACGAAAAGTTCAATATTAAAAACGTAATAAATGGGAAGGAAGAAACTAGGACAAAATCTTTTTTAGAACCACAGAAGAAGTTGGAGGAGATGGAACAATAAAACAACGCGAAGGAGGGCTTGAAACAGTTTCTTCTTTTAAACTCATGCATTTCAACGTACAAGGTATATTCGGGAAATTAGATCAGTTAGAAGTATTATTGGATATAAATTCAGCGGATATTCTTTGTTTTAGTGAACACTGGCTCAAATCAAATGAAATAACATTCTTGAAAATTAAGGGGTACAGGCTAATAAATTCATTTTGTCGTAAGGAATGCAGTCATGGAGGGGTATGCATTTTAGCAAAGAATGACATTCTCCTGAATGCCTTTATATGCAACAAATCTATAGAGAAACACTTTGAGATAACTATAAGTACCATTGAAATTTTGAAAAACAGATCAAAACTATATATACTATGTGTGTACAGGACTCCAAATAGTAATGTTAATCTACTTGTGAATGAACTGTATGAAGTAATGTGTGAGATTTACCAATCTAATCATTACTAAATTTTTTGTGGAGATATAAATGTTAACACCTTAGTTGAAAGCAGAGAAACGAAAAATTTCATTGAATTATTCAATGAATTTGGCATGAAAAACCATATTAAATCCCCTACACGTATCACTACTACAACATCGACATCCATAGACGTGATATTTTCTAATTTGAATGTCAACGCAGTGCTCATTGAGGGTTCGCACCTTTCAGACCATACTTTTCAAATGTGTGATTTTAAACTCCAATTACCTGGAAAAAACGTGAAAGAAAGCATATTTATGCGTGACTATTCGGATATCAACCTGTCAACTTTCAGGAATACACTAATGTCCGAGGAATGGTCAGAAACTTATAGAGCAAGTAATGTTGATGAAGCATTTCAAGCATTTTATTCAATTTTTAAATTTCATTGGAATAACACTTTTCCAATCAGGAAAATGAAAACTAATCAGCATAAGAAACCCTGGTTCACTCCAGAGATTAAAGAATTACACCAAATGCTTTGTGATATGTCTAAATTAGTAAAATCAACAAACAATAATATTATTAAGGAGAGATATGGACAATTGAAAATATTATATAAAGAAAATATCGTCAAATCTAAGTCAGAATATAATGATAAAAGATTAAACAATGCTAATAATATATGTAAAGAAAGTTGGAAGATTATCAATGAAACAAAAAACGACTCCTCTTCTAAGTCTCCTTCAGAATTAATTGAAAATGATGAAAGAATCACAGATAAAGGCGAAATTACCAACTATTTCAATGAATTTTTCATGAAAGTTGAAAATATCAAACCTGATGTAAGTGATATCCTGGCGCCATTCGCAGAATTCTCAATATTCTTGTATGCAACCACTCCATGTGAAATAAAAAATACAATTGATAAAACATCGCAGAAACCTGCTCCAGGTATTGATGAAATCCATGGTAAAGCTGTGAAAATAGTCAGTGATGTAATTTGCTTTCCGCTTTCTCATGTTATTAATCTCTCATTCAGTGAAGGGAAGTACCCTGAAGACTTGAAATTATCAAAGTCAGTCCCAATATTTAAAAACAAAGGATCTAGGAAAGAAGTAAGTAACTATCGTAATATTTGCCTTCAATCGCAGTTTGCAAAGGTAATTGACTATACATATAATATACGCCTAAAAGATTTCCTAGAAAAAAAAAAGCTCATGGCAGATTGTCAACATGGCTTCAGAAGTAAAAGGTCGACTGAATCTGCAATAACAGAACTATGCCAAGTCTATGAATATCTGAATCAGAAAAAAATCCCTATAGCCTCTACTTTGATTTAAGTCGAGCATTCGATACAGTCAATCACAACTTACTTCGAAAAACTTTATCGCAGCGGTGTTAGAGGTGTAGCCAATGACTGGGCATCATCTTACTTACAAAATCGGTCGCAGATAGTTATGCTGGATTCTGTCAAATCTAATCCTCTTCAAGTTGCAATGGGAGTCCCTCAAGGATCAATCCTAGGTCCCCTGTTTTTTGTTATTTTCATGAATGATATTATATACTCTTGTACTTCTCCAAACAAAATGGTAATATATGCTGATGACACAAATCAACTGATAGCCGGAAATGATTTGGAAACATCTGTTAACAAATCAAATGAGTGTGCACAAGAATTCCATCATTGGTGTTATAAGAACGTCTTATTGGTAAATACATCTAAAACACAGTATATGTTATTTTTACCAAAGAATGTTAGCTACGACTATAGTCCTTTGATCAAAATAGATCACATATCTATCAAGAGAGTGCTCGACACTAAATTCTTAGGTGTCACTGTGGATCAAAAACTAACATGGGAACCACATGTAGATAATATTGTATCAAGACTGAGCAGCGTTTGCTTTGTTATCAGGAAACTGAGGAATACAGTATCTTTGGATGTGCTCAAACTTGCATATCATGGGCTAGTGCAATCCGTTTTAACTTATGGTCTGATTTTTTGGGGTAACTCAAGTCATGCCTGTAGGGTTTTTATAATGCAGAAAAAAATAGTCAGATGCCTGGTGGGTGCGCACCCTCGTGAAAGCTGTCGACAAATCTTCGTCAAACTATCACTCCTCACCCTACCATGTCTGTATATATTTTTATTAACAATAAATATGAAAAAAGATGAGTCAAACTTCATACGAAACAATATGATTCATAATTATGATACCCGTCGAAGAGATGATCTCCGCGTGCCATTCTCACGACTTGCGGTAGCACAAAACACACATTCTCATCAAGGTGTAATCTGTTATAACCGTGTGGTTAGTATCCTAGGAAATATCAAGAACGTCAATGAGTTTAAATTAAAACTATTCAATTATTTGATTGCTAATGCTTTTTACTCAATGAAAGAATTTTTAGAATGTTAGTGATATTCAAACTATGAATGTATTTAAACACAAATTTGTACTATAAATATTTTATCCTCTGCAGGTCTTGTATAAAGTCTGATTGTAATTGACTTGATGAATGTATATTTTTAATAATGTTAGAATTGTGAATGTATTTTAAAATGTATTTTAAAATTTGTGAATTTTTTCACTTTTAAATATTGTATCTGTTGACTAGTCTGATAAGTTTTTGTACTACCTGTGTGAAAATTTCAATGATGAATAAATTATCTATCTATCTATCTATCTATCTATCTATCTACTGGTTGTAAGATTCACAATATACTTGATATACATATAGAATCATCCCCCATTGTTCATATTTTAAATCAAAGCTAACAAAATTCCTAATCAGAAAGTGTTGTTACTTATTAGATGATTTCTTTTTGTGATAATATATATTTTTTTTAACGTGTGTGAACTATTTAGTTAGTATTTTTATATATACATGTAATTGTTAACTTATCCTTTCCCAATGTAACTGTAATCCTATCGTATTGTAACGAACCTAGGCCGGACCTGTCGCCTCACGCGTTGCCATCGACAACGATGATATCATCCCCGGAGATATTCGAGAACAATCCAGTACGCGCTGCCACGGAAAACAACGGTCAATATTGGAAGCAACTGGAACATGCTGGTTTCCAACCGCCAGAATTGGAAAGGTCGAGAATTCTGTAACGGAGATAAATAGGCAGCACTCCAGAGGGAGTCTCAGTCTGAACGAGCCCATACGATCGAGCTATACAGTGGCGTAATATAAATTAAGTTGTAGATTTAAGTGTGAAATAAATTAGTAAAACCAAGTTAAGTTTATTTACGTTACAATTGGTGTCGGAAGCGAGATTTTGAAAATAAACAAGTGATCGTGGAGTGGATAGTCAGAAAAATAAATTGATAGACCTTTTGTAGCCAAAATAGACAGTGGCCCGGTTTTCGAAGTGGACAATTGTGCGTGGGAATATAAACTGATACACTGTTCGCGTGAAACAGACAATAGACTGGTGGCCCGTGGAAAAGAATTCGCGAAGTGAATTTTTAACAAACTGATAAACTTTTCGTGTGAAACAGACTGATACCTCGTCAAAGACAAAATGTGTTCAAGAAAAGTGCGCCTTGGGATTTGAAGGTAGCGGAATTGAAACAGGAATTGGAGGAAAGGGAACTGGAAACAACGGGTAAAAAGCAAGTACTCCAGGAAAGACTTGCAGAAGGACTTATACAAGAGGGTGAGGACCCCGAAACATTTTTATTCGAAGTTCCCGGAGGTGATTTGAGTCCGATAATAGAATCCTTGAAAGAAGAGCTGCAACAAAATTCGAGGACTTTGGAAGAGAAGCTTGAAGAAAATTCTAGAAATCTGGAAGAGAAGCTTCAAGAAAATTCTAGAAATCTGGAAGAGAAGCTTCTAGAAAATTCAAGAAGCCTGGAAGAAAATGCAAGAAGCCTGGAAGAGAAGTTCCTGGAAAACACAGAAGGCCTAAAAAAAGAATTGTGTGGTGTGGCTAATTTTCTAGAAGAAAGAATGGGAACCGTTGAGACAGAGATAGATAAAATTAGGGAGCAAATGAACGCGGAGGTAGATAAAATCAAAGATGGGGTCGAGGCAGAAATGGACAAAATAAAGGAAACGATCAGTAAGCTGGAAAAACGAATTAATAGTGCGCCCTCCACAGAGATGGTTAACGAAAATGCAATGCTGGACTTGAGTTTGAACTTGGATAAAGTTCAAGAGGGTATAAAAGATGTCAAGGTCATTTCAGAAATAGGGAAGCTTTCCATGAAGCCGCCTCAGTTCGACGGAAAAACTCCATGGGCAAATTACCGCCGGCAGTTTGAAGCAGCGGCCAAAGCAAACGGATGGAATGCAGGGGAAAGAGCTGTAGCACTGACACTTGCATTACGTGGAGAAGCGACAAATATTCTACAAACTCTCACCGCCCAAGAACAGGAGGACTATGATCAGCTGATTAAACATCTAGAATTACGATATGGCCACGCCCATTTGGAACACGTATACCACTCCCAGCTGAAAAATCGCTGCCAAAAATCGGGCGAATCCTTACAAGAATTCGAAACTGACATTGCACGCTTGGTTCGTCTCGCATATCCAGCCACACCAGAAAATGTAATGGAGCGACGTCTCGCATTCCTGGATGGACTCCGTGACAAGAAACCAGACAAGCGTTGACACTAGCCCGTCCAACACATCTCGTAGACGCACTGGCACGCGCTTTGGAATTCGAGGCAGCGAAACAATCTTGCAAAAGCCAGAGTAAAGTCCGAATGATTGAGGAAGACTCACAGGAGCCTGCTAATTTGGAAGCTGCCATGAGGAAAGTGATTAAGGAAGTGTTCCCTGAGAGAAGACAGTTAAGATGCTGGAATTGTGGAAAAATTGGACACCTGCGTAGCAAATGTCCAGCATTCAAAGAATCGACACAGGCGCAGGAAAACTGAAGAAGGTCGATGAGGAGGGGCAATCGTCGGCCTGTGTACAACAAGCCCCTGTTAACAACGCATATGTCGCTGTCCTGCAACGACAGAACAGAGGTGTTTTCGTAGACAGTCTCATCAATAACGGGCCTTGCACCATGCTGCTAGATACAGGTGCGACTAGGACAATTCTCGGGCCTTCCTTTGCCAGAACACCGGAACGGATTGAACCGACAACTTGGAAGCTACGCACAGCAACAGGGGAGCCAGCTACTGTATATGGCGAGCTACCGATTGAAATAATTTTGGGCAGCACTAAAGTGAAACATCAGGCACTTGTAGCGGACATCGAAGACGATGCAATCATCGGAATGGACATCATGAATTCCAGAGGATTTGAATTGGATTTCACCCGGCGTCCTACGGGTCAACGGAGAAGAGCTGGTGCTTCATGGGAGAAGTGAGGAGTTGATCCGTGTGCTGTTGGCTGAAGATGTAAGCGTACCTGAGAGGGCTGAAACCATTCTGGAGGCTCGCCTGGACGGGAGTGCGAGCAGTGGAGACGTGGTGGCCCAAACTTCATGATGAGAAAATTGGACGAGGGATTGCCCTAGGGAAAACCCTGTTACGTGCTGAAAAATTTGTGCCGGTAAGGGTCATGAATGTCAATTACTTTCCAGTGACCTTAAAGAAAGTAACAATTTTAGGGCACTGCTCGTCAGTTTCATCTGTGATCCGGGGCGTACGAGGTACGATTAGCCAACCCAACAACTTGCCCACAGAACTAGAAAAATTAGATGCCATCTCTTCCAAAGACATAAAACCAGCTCAACAGCCCAAACTAAGAGATTTAGTCAAAAAGTACCAAGACATCTTCGATACCGGACAAGGAAGAGGGGGTCGAACTAATATGGTCCACCACAAGATTGATAATGGAGGTGCTCGACCGATCCGGCAATCAGCAAGAAGACTTCCTCTTGCCAAGAAGGAAGAGGCTGACAAAATAGTCAGCGATATGGGAAAAGAAGGAGTTATCGAACCATCTGACAGTCCCTGGTCCTCTCCAGTCGTACTAGTGAAGAAAAAGGATGGATCGACACGCTTTTGTGTAGACTATCGCCAACTTAATAATGTCACGAAGAAGGACAGTTACCCTCTCCCGAGAATAGATGACACCCTAGACACGTTGGCTGGTTCCACGATTTTCTCGACCCTTGATCTGAAGAGTGGATACTGGCAAGTAGAACTGGCTCAGGAAGATCGAGAAAAGACTGCTTGGGCTCTGTAATGCTCCCGCCACATCGAAAGATTGATGGAAACAGTACTGAAGGGACTCTCATGGAACACGTGTCTAGTGTATCTCGACGACATAATTGTGGTCGGCAGATCGTTCGAGGACCACGTGAAAAACTTGGAGGAAGTATTCCTGCGACTGAGGAACTCCGGATTGAAGCTGAGCCCTAAGAAATGCCATCTGTTCCAAAAAGAAGTACGATACCTCGGCCACGTTGTCTCTGGGGAAGGAGTAGCAGTGGATGACCAGAAGATCAAAGCTGTTAAGGATTGGCCCATCCCAAAAGACATTCACCAACTTCGAAGTTTCCTTGGTTTATGCACATACTATCGCCGATATGTGCTGGGATTCGCCAACATCGCAAAACCACTGACCAGGCTCACGGAAGGCCAAACAAAGTTCCAGTGGTCCGAAGAATGTCAAGACTCATTCAGGAAGCTGAAAGGAGCTTTGATCAACGCACCTATACTGAGCTATCCCCTACCCAAAGGGAAATTCATTTTGGATACGGACGCCAGCAACGTGGGACTTGGAGCTGTCCTATCTCAGATCCAGGAGGGACAGGAGAAGGTCATTGGTTATTTCAGCAAGACGCTTAGCAAACCAGAGCGCAATTACTGTGTCACCAGGCGAGAGCTGTTAGCTGTTGTAAAGGGAGTGGAGCACTTCTACAAGTACGTGTATGGAAGAAGATTCCTGTTGAGAACTGACCATGCAGCTCTCAAATGGATCTTACAGTTCAAAAATTCTGAGGGTCAAGTAGCACGTTGGATCGAGAGACTCCAAGAATTCGATTTCGAAATAGAACATCGAGCTGGAACTAGCCATAAGAATGCAGATGCCTTGTCGCGAAGACCATGTCCAGATAATTGCTCACATTGCCGACGAGCAGAAGAGAAAGAAGCAACACTTTGTAGAACCGCGGCAATGGATGACAACTGGAATGACAGCAAGATCCAGAAAGACCAAGAGAAAGACCCCGACCTTGGCTTAGTCGTCAGCTGGAAGAAGGGCAATCGAAGACCATCATGGCAGGAAGTCGCAGGTTACTCGCCGGCTGTTAAGTCCTATTGGGCACAATGGAACTCTCTTATTCTGGACAATGGGATCCTGAAACGTGTGTTGGAGGCCGAGATTGGTGGGGAAGACAGACGCCAAATAATTGTTCCCAGGAACAGAAGAGAGGAAGTGCTGCGGGAAATCCATGATGGAGTCGCTGGAGGACATCTGGGAGTGACGAAGACCCTGCAGAAAGTGAGGCAACGGTTTTACTGGGTCAATTGTCAAGCTGACGTCCAGGACTGGTGCAGAAAGTGCGCTGTATGCGCTGCTAGCAATGGACCTCGAATACGACCCAAGGCCCCGATGCGTCAGTACAACGTAGGCAGCCAGTTCGAGAGAATCGCCATTGACATCGCCGGCCCTTTTCCCGTATCCGACCACGGGAATAAATACATCCTTGTGGCAATGGACTACTTCAGTAAGTGGGCGGAAGCCTATGCCCTGCCCAACCAGGAAGCCATCACCGTCGCCGACGTCTTGGTGAAAGAGTGGATATGTCGATTTGGTATTCCAATGGAGCTGCACTCAGATCAAGGCAGAAATTTCGAATCCAACCTGTTCCAAGGAATATGTTTACTGCTGAACATCCGCAAGACAAGAACCACGGCCCTACATCCGCAGTCCGATGGAATGGTGGAACGGATGAACAGAACGATCAACCGCCACTTGTCCAAGGTTGTCTCTGACCATCAAAAAGACTGGGACCAGTATATTCATTTGTTCCTGATGGCCTCTCGATCCGCAGTACACGAGTCAACAGGTCAAACTCCTGCTAGTATTATAATGGGCCGAGAACTGCGACTGCCTTGTGACCTGAAGTTTGGGATACCGCCAGGACAAGACACTGCGGGAGAGGACTACGTCAGCAAACTTCGGCAGAGAATGGACGACATCCACGAACGAGTCCGGTTGAACATCCAGAGTGCCAGCGATAAAATGAAGAAGACATATGACATCAAGGCCGACGCTGGAGGGTTTAAGGTTGATGACCTGGTTTGGCTGTACAACCCCAAACGTCGTCGTGGACTATCACCAAAGTTGCGGAACTCGTGGGAAGGCCCGTATAAAATCGTGAAAAGGATAAACGACCTTGTGTACCGAATCCATAAGCCACCCCGAGGGAAACCAAGGGTCGTCCATTTCAACAGGTTGGCCCCTTACGCTGGAAACCATGACCAAGTTCGCACCCTCAAGCCACCGGAGGATGATATGACGTTCGAGAAGTTCATGTCCTTGTATTCAAACGGGCAGAAAGTTCTACATGGAGTTACTAGAGAGGAGTCACGAGACCTTTTCGAGGTGCCTGCTGACTACGCACTAGCGCACTGTGTGGCAGAAGATTTTCGAATGTCCAGGGGCATAGCCGTAGTGTTTTCCAAGAAATTTGGTCAACTCCAAACACTGCGGGAGCAGAATCCAGAAGTTGGTGGGGTGCTACAGTTGAAGAAAGGCCAGAGGAACATCTACTACCTAGTTACCAAGAGGCATTCCCGAAATAAGCCGTCCTATGAAGATGTCTGGAAGAGTCTCACCAAGCTAAGAGATACTATGGTGGACCAGAATCTGGTGGATCTAGCAATTCCAAAATTGTCCTGTGGTATAGATGGGTTGGACTGGAGAGTCATAAGAAGTATGCTGGAGGCGATATTCAGATCCAGCGGCGTCAAGATTTTGGTTTGCTGTAACCCTCTTCCACGACCAGTCATGAAGACCGTGGAGTGTTACTTCCATCGAACTTCATGGTGCAAATATGGGGAGTCATGCAGATATCGTCACACTCCAAGGATGACATTTCGGGACGAAATGTCTTTAAGAAGGGGGCAATGTAACGAACCTAGGCCGGACCTATGGCCTCACGCGTTGCCATCGACAACGATGATGTCATCCCCGGAGATATTCGAGAACAATCCAGTACGCGCTGCCATGGAAAACAACAGTCAATATTGGAAGCAACTGGAACATGCTGGTTTCCAACCGCCAGAATTGGAAAGGTCGAGAATTCTGTAACGGAGATAAATAGGCAGCACTCCAGAGGGAGTCTCAGTCTGAACGAGCCCATACGATCGAGCTATACAGTGGCGTAATATAAATTAAGTTGTAGATTTAAGTGTGAAATAAATTAGTAAAACCAAGTTAAGTTTATTTACGTTACAGTATCCTATCGTATCCTATCATATCGTATCGTATCGTTTCCTTTCGTTTTGTATCGTTTCGTATAGTATCCTATCGTATCGTATCGTTTCCTTTCGTTTTGTATCGTTTCGTATCGTATCCTATCGTATCCTATTGTATCCTATCGTATTCTATCATATCGTTTCGTATCTTTTTGTTTCGTTTCGTTCCGTTTCGTTAAAACTTACCAAAGTTTTTTTTTCACTATAGTTCGTTTTCCTGATTGAGGAGTATCCTTATCTGTTCGGTTCTGTTACCTGAAAAAATGTGAAATTTTAAGTAAGTAGTTTTAAGTTAACATTATACCCAATTAGGATAGGGACCAATTACTGTTAACCCTCTGGGGTATTTGGGCATGAAGTGCCATATAAGATGTATGATGCTGTTGAAATAAAGTGAAAAAAAAGCCTCTTTTAAGGCGTTGGTGGTTGTGTTGGTGATAAATATGGTTGGTACATTTGTTAGGCGTCCTTTTTGGAGGGGGTCGTGTCGTGAAATGCCGCATTTGGCCCATTTCAGCAAATTAATGTTAAATATTATTTTTCATAAAATATATTTTGTATAATTCGAAAAAAAGTTCGAATGAAATCTAGAGTGAAAACACTCGAAATGAAGTATTGTAATTGAGAATTGCAGGATTACGCCTCTTTTGAAATTCCGACCAATAGCGAGCCGCCTCGTCTCGGTCTCGTATCGTATCCGTATCGTATCCGTATCGTATCCGTATCGTATCTTATCGTATCCGCATCGTCTCGATCGATCGTATCGTATCGTATCGTATCGTATCGTATCGTATCGTATCCTATCGTATCCTATCGTATCATGATGTATCGTATCTATCGTATCTATCGTATCGTTATCCATCGTATCGTTTCTATCGTTTCGTATCGCTCGTTCGTTTCCTTCGTTCCTTTCGTTTCATGTTTCTTCGTATCATAATCCTATTGAATCCTATCGTATCCTATCGTATCCTATCGTTTATATATACTGGAAGCTTGCACTTACATCTATAAGAATAAAAATAAGTTTGCAATAGATAACACTCACTGTTATAACACCCGTCACAGAAATCTCTTACAACCTGATTATCATCGCACATCGCTGTACCAAAGAAACTTCTATTGTACTGGTTGTAAGTTTTACAATATACTTGATATACATATAAAATCATCAATGTTCATATTTTCAAATCAAAGCTAACAAAATTCCTAATCAGAAAGTGTTGTTTCTTATTAGATGATTTCTTTTTGTGATAATATATATTTTTTTTAACGTGTGTGAACTATTTAGTTAGTATTTTTATATATACATGTAATTGTTAACTTATCCTTTCCCAATGTAACTGTAATTTTGACGTTTTTAATCATTTATGTAACCTGTGTGCATTTAAATGATGAAATAAATGAATATTACTATTATTATTATTATTATTATTATTATCCTATCGTATCCTATCGTATCGTATCGTATCGTTTCCTTTCCCTCGTATCCATCGTATCCTATCGTATCCTATCGTATCCTATCATATCGTTTCGTATCGTTTTGTTTCGTTTCGTTCCGTTTCGTTAAAACTTACCTAAGTTTCTTTTTTACTATAGTTCGTATATAGAACAACTATATTCCCGGCTACGGAAGGCCAAACAGCTATATTCCCGGCTACAGATGGCCAAACAGCTATATTCCCAGCTACGGAACGCCAAACAGCTATATTCCCGGCTACGGATGGCATACATCTATTGTTACTCTTCGAGGATGATTGAGATTGATTGAGGAGTATCCTTATCTGTTCGGTTCTGTTACCTGAAAGAATTTGAAATTTTAAGTAAGTAGTTTTAAGTTAACATTATACCCTATTAGGATAGGGACCAATTACTGTTAACCCTCTGGGATATTTGGGCATGAAATGCCATATAAGATGTATGATGCTGTTGAAATAAAGTGAAAAAAAGCCACTTTAAGGCGTTGGTGGTTGTGTTGGTGATAAATATGGTTGGTACATTGTTAGCGTCCTTTTGAGGGTCGTGTGAAATGCCGCATTTGGCCCATTTCAGCAAATTAATGTTAAATATTATTTTCATAAAATATATTTTGTATAATTCGAAAAAAGTTCGAATGAAATCTAGAGTGAAAACACTCGAAATAAAGTATTGTAATTGAGAATTGCAGGGTGACGCCTTTGAAATTCCGACCAATGGCGAGCCCTGTCTCGGTATCGATTGTATCATCCTATCATATCGTATCCTATCGTAGCGTTCTATCGTATCGTATCCTTTCGTATGCAATCGTATCGTATCGTCTCGTTTCCTTTCGTTTCCTTTCGTATCGTATCCTATCGTATCCTATCGTATCCTATCGTATCCTATCGTATCCTATCGTATCCCATCGTATCCTATCTTATCGTTTCGTATCGTCTCGTTTCCTTTCGTATCGTATCCTATCGAATCCTATCGTATCCCATCGTATCCTATTGTATCCTATCGTATCCTATCGTATCCTATCGTTTATATATACTGGCAGCTTGCACTTACTTCTATGAGAATGAACATAAGTTTGCATTAGATAACCCTCACTGGTTTTAAACACCCGTCACAGAAATCTCTTACAACCTGATTATCATCGCCCATCGCTGTACCAACGAAACTTTTATTGTACTGGTTGTAAGTTTACAATATACTTGATATACATATAAATATCCAATGTTCATATTTTCAAATCAAAGCTAACAAAATTCCTAATCAGAAAGAGTTGTTACTTATTAGATGATATCTTTGTGATAATATATATTTTTTAACGTGTGGAACCATTTAGTCAGTATATTTATATATACATGTAATTGTTAACTCATCCTTTCCCAATGTAACTGTAATTTTGACTTTTTTAATCATTTATGTAACCTGTGTGCATTTAAATGATGAAATGAATAAATATTATTATTATTATTTATTATTATTATTATTATTATTATTATCATCCTATCGTATCCTATTGTATCGTATAGTATCGTTTCCTTTCGTTTTGTATCGTTTCGTATCGTATCCTATCGTATCCTATCGTATCCTATCGTATCCTTCATATCGTTTCTATCGTTTTGTTTGTTTCGTTTCGTTTCGTTCATTCTTAAAACTTACCTAGGTTTTTTTTTCACTATAGTTCGTTTTCCTTAAAACAACTATATTCCGGCTACGGAAGCAACACTATATTCCCGGCTACGGATGGCCAAACAGCTATATTCCGCTACGGATGGCCAAACAGCTATATTCCCGCACGGATGGCATACATCTATTGTCACTCTTCGAGGATGATTGAGATTGATTGAGGAGTATCCTTATCTGTTCGGTTCTTTTACCTGAAAAATTTGAAATTTTAAGTGAAGTAGTTTTAAGTTAACATTATACCCAATTAGGATAGGGACCAATTACTGTTAACCCTCTGGGGTATTTGGGCATGAAGTGCCATATAAGATGTATGATGCTGTTGAAATAAAGTGAAAAAAAAACCTCTTTTAAGGCGTTGGTGGTTGTGTTGGTGATGAATATGGTTGGTACATTTGCTAAGCGTCCTTTTTGGAGGGGGTCGTGTCGTGAAATGCCGCATTTGACCCATTTCAGCAAATTAATGTTAAATATTATTTTTCATAAAATATATTTTGTATTGTAACGAACCTAGGCCGGACCTGTCGCCTCGCGCGTTGCCGTCGACAGCGATGAGATCATCCCCGGAGATATTCGAGAACCATCCAGTCGCTCTGCCACGGAAAACAACGGTCAATATTGGAAACAATTGGAACATGCCAGAATTCGAAACATCGAGAATGCTGTATCGGAGATAAATAGGCGACCCTCAAGTGGAGTCAGAACAGTCTGAACGAGCCCATACGATCGAGCTATTCAGTGGCGTAGTAATATAAATTAAGTTGTAGATTAAGTGTTAAATAAATTAATAAACCAAGTTAAGTTTATTTACGTTACAATTGGTGTCGGAAGTGAGATTTTGAAAATAAACAAGTGATCGTGGAGTGGATAGTCAGAAAAATAAATTGATAGACCTTTTTGTACGCCCAAAATAGACAGTGGCCCGGTTTTCGCGAAGTGGACAATTGTGCGTGGAATATAAACTGATACACTGTTCGCGTGAAACAGAAAATAGACAGTGGCCCGGTTTTCGCGAAGTGGACAATTGTGCGTGGGAATATAAACTGATACACTCTTCGCGTGAAACAGACAATAGACTGGTGGCCCGTGGAAAAGAATTCGCGAAGTGAATTTTTAACAAACTGATAAACTTTTCGTGTGAAACAGACTGATACCTCGTCAAAGACAAAATGTGTTCAAGAAAAGTGCGCCTTGCGGACTTGAAGGTAGCGGAATTGAAACAGGAATTGGAGGAAAGGGAACTGGAAACAACGGGTAAAAGCAAGTACTCCAGGAAAGACTTGCAGAAGGACTTATACAAGAAGGTGAGGACCCGAAACATTTTATTCGAAGTTCCGAGGTGATTTGAGTCCGATAATAGAATCCTTGAAAGAAGAGCTGCAACAAAATTCGAGGACTTTGGAAGAAAATACTAGAAATCTGGAAGAGAAGCTTCTAGAAAATTCAAGAAGCCTGGAAGAAAATGCTAGAAATCTGGAAGAGAAGCTTGAAGAAAATTCTAGGAATCTGGAAGAGAAGCTTCAAGAAAATTCTAGAAATCTGGAAGAGAAGCTTCTAGAAAATTCAAGAAGCCTGGAAGAGAAGTTCCTGGAAAACACAGAAGGCCTAAAAAAGAATTGTGTGGTGTGGCTAATTTTCTAGAAGAAAGAATGGGAACCGTTGAGACAGAGATAGATAAAATTAGGAGCAAATGAACACGGAGGTAGATAAAATCAAAGATGGGGTCGAGGCAGAGATGGACAAGATGAAGGAAATAATCAGCGATGAAATCAAAGACGGAATCGAGGCAGAAATGGACAAAATAAAGGAAACGATCAGTAAGCTGGAAAAACAAATTAATAGTGCGTCCTCCACAGAGATGGTTAACGAAAATGCAATGCTGGACTTGAGTTTGAACGTGGATAAAGTTCAAGAGGGTATAAAAGATGTCAAGGTCATTTCAGAAATAGGGAAGCTTTCCATGAAGCCGCCTCAGTTCGACGGAAAAACTCCATGGGCAAATTACCGCCGGCAGTTTGAAGCAGCGGCCAAAGCAAACGGATGGAATGCAGGGGAAAGAGCTGTAGCACTGACACTTGCATTACGTGGAGAAGCGACAAATATTCTACAAACTCTCACCGCCCAAGAACAGGAGGACTATGATCAGCTGATTAAACATCTAGAATTACGATATGCCACGCCCATTTGGAACACGTATACCACTCCCAACTGAAAAATCGCTGCCAGAAATCGGGCGAATCCTTACAAGAATTCGAAGCTGACATTGCACGCTTGGTTCGTCTCACTCCGTGACCAAGAAACCAGACAAGCGTTGACACTAGCTCGTCCAACACATCTCGTAGACGCACTGGCACGCGCTTTGGAATTTGAGGCAGCAATGCAATCCTGCAAAAACCAAAGTAAAGTTCGTAGTATTGGAGAAGACTCACAGGAGCATGCTGACTTGGAAGCTGCCATAAGAAAAGTGATGAAGGAAGTTTTGCCGGAGAAAAGACAGATAAGATGCTGGAATTGTGGCAAAATTGGACATGTGCGTAGCAAATGTCCAACATTCGAAAACACGACTCCGATGCAGGAAAACTAAAGAAGGTCGACGAGAAGGGGCAATCGTCGGCCTGTGTCCAGCAAGCCCCGGTTAACAACGCATATGTCGCTATCCTGAAACGACAGAACAGAGGTGTTTTCGTAGACGGTCTCATCAATAACGAGCCTTGCACCATGCTGCTAGATACAGGTGCGACTAGGACAATTCTCGGACCTTCCTTTGCCAGAACACCGGAACGAATTGAACCGACAACTTGGAAGCTACGCACAGCAACAGGGGAGCCAGCTACTGTATATGGCGAGCTACCGATTGAAATAATTTTGGGCAGCACTAAAGTGAAACATCAGGCACTGTAGCGGACATCGAAGACGATGCAATCATCGGAATGGACATCATGAATTCCAGAGGGTTTGAATTGATTTCAAAGACGGCGTCCTACGTGTCAACGGAGAAGAGCTGGTACTTCATGGGAGAAGTGAAGAGTTGATCCGTGTGCTGTTGGCTGAAGATGTAAGCGTTACCTGAGAGGGCTGAAACCATCCTGGAGGCTCGCCTGGACGGGAGTGCGAGCAGTGGGAGTGATGATGTTCGAGCCCAAACTTCATGATGAGAAAATTGGACGAGGGATTGCCCTAGGGAAAACCCTGTTACGTGCTGAAAAATTTGTACCGGTAAGGGTCATGAATGTCAATTACTTTCCAGTGACCTTAAAGAAAGGAACAATTTTAGGGCACTGCTCGTCAGTTTCATCTGTGATCCGGGGCGTACGAGGTACGATTAGCCAACCCAACAACTTGCCCACAGAATTAGAAAAATTAGTTGCCATTTCTTCCAAAGACATAAAACCAGCTCAACAGCCCAAACTGAGAGATTTAGTCAAAAAGTACCAAGACATTTTCGATACCGGACAAGGAAAAGGAGGTCGAACTAATGTGGTCCAGCACAAGATTGATACTGGGGGTGCCCGACCGATCCGGCAATCAGCAAGAAGACTTCCTCTTGCCAAGAAGGAAGAGGCTGACAAAATAGTCAGCGATATGGGAAAAGAAGGAGTTATCGAACCATCTGACAGTCCCTGGTCCTCTCCAGTCGTACTGGTGAAGAGAAAGGATGGATCGACACGCTTTTGTGTAGACTATCGCCAACTTAATAATGTCACGAAGAAGGACAGTTACCCTCTCCCGAGAATAGATGACACCCTAGACACGTTGGCTGGTTCCACGATTTTCTCGACCCTTGATCTGAAGAGTGGATATTGGCAAGTAGAACTGGCTCAGGAAGATCGAGAAAAGACTGCTTTTACCATCGGCTCAGGATTGTGGCAGTTCACCGTTATGCCATTCGGGCTCTGTAATGCTCCCGCCACATTCGAACGATTGATGGAAACAGTACTGAAGGGACTCTCATGGAACACGTGTCTAGTGTATCTCGACGACATAATTGTGGTCGGCAGATCGTTTGAGGACCACGTGAAAAACTTGGAGGAAGTATTCCTGCGACTGAGGAACTCCGGATTGAAGCTGAGCCCTAAGAAATGCCATCTGTTCCAAAAAGAAGTCCACGTTGTCTCTGGGGAAGGAGTAGCAGTGGACGACCAGAAGATCAAAGCTGTTAAGGATTGGCCCATCCCAAAAGACATTCACCAACTTCGAAGTTTCCTTGGTTTATGCACATACTATCGCCGATATGTGCTGGGATTCGCCAACATCGCTAAACCACTGACCAAGCTCACGGAAGGCCAAACAAAGTTCCAGTGGTCCGAAGAATGTCAAGACTCATTCAGGAAGCTGAAAGGAGCTTTGATCAACGCACCTATACTGAGCTATCCCCAACCCAAAGGGAAATTCATTTTGGATACGGACGCCAGCAACGTGGGACTTGGAGCTGTCCTATCTCAGATCCAGGAGGGACAGGAGAAGGTCATTGGTTATTTCAGCAAGACGCTTAGCAAACCAGAGCGCAATTACTGTGTCACACTTCTACAAGTACGTGGAACACTTCTACAAGTACGTGTATGGAAGAAGATTCCTGTTGAGAACTGACCATGCAGCTCTCAAATGGCTCTTACAGTTCAAAAAATCCTGAGGGTCAAGTAGCACGTTGGATCGAGAACTCCAAGAATTCGATTTCGAGATCGAACATCGAGCCGGAACTAGCCATAAGAATGCAGATGCCTTGTCGCGAAGACCATGTCCAGATGATTGCTCACATTGCCGACGAGCGAAGAGAAAGAAGCAACACTTTGTAGAACCGCGGCAATGGATGACAACTGGAATGACAGCAAGATCCAGAAAGACCAAGAGAGAGACCCCGACCTTGGCTTAGTCGTCAGCTGGAAGAAGGGCAATCGAAGACCATCATGGCAGGAAGTCGCAGGTTACTCGCCGGCTGTTAAGTCCCCATTGGGCACAATGGAACTCTCTTATTCTGGACAATGGGATCCTGAAACGTGTGTTGGAGGCCGATATTGGTGGGAAGACAGACGCCAAATAATTGTTCCCAGGAACAGAAGAGAGGAAGTGCTGCGGGAAATCCATGATGGAGTCGCCGGAGGACATCTGGGAGTGACGAAGACCCTGCAGAAAGTGAGGCAACGGTTTTACTGGGCCAATTGTCAAGCTGACGTCCAGGACTGGTGCAGGAAGTGCGCTGTATGCGCTGCTAGCAATGGACCTCGAATACGACCCAAGGCCCCGATGCGTCAGTACAACGTAGGCAGCCCGTTCGAGAGAATCGCCATTGACATCGCCGGCCCGTTTCCTGTATCCGACCACGGGAATAAATACATCCTTGTGGCAATGGACTACTTCAGTAAGTGGGCGGAAGCCTATGCCCTGCCCAACCAGGAAAACATCACCGTCGCCGACGTCTTGGTGAAAGAGTGGATATGTCGATTCGGTATTCCAATGGAGCTGCACTCGGATCAAGGCAGAAATTTCGAATCCAACCTTTTCCAAGAAATATGTCTACTGCTGAACATCCGCAAGACAAGAACCACGGCCCTACATCCGCAGTCCGATGGAATGGTGGAACGGATGAACAGGACGATCAACCGCCACTTGTCCAAGGTTGTCTCTGACCATCAAAGAGACTGGGACCAGTATCTTTATTTGTTCCTGATGGCCTATCGATCCGCAGTACACGAGTCAACCGGTCAAACTCCTGCTAGTATTATAATGGGCCGAGAACTGCGACTGCCTTGTGACCTGAAGTTTGGGATACCGCCAGGACAAGACACTGCGGGAGAGGACTACGTCAGCAATCTTCGGCAGAGAATGGACGACATCCACGAACGAGTCCGGTTGAACATCCAGAGTGCCAGCGATAAAATGAAGAAGACCTATGAAATCAAGGCCGACGCTGGAGGATTTAAGGTTGATGACCTGGTTTGGCTGTACAACCCCAAACGTCATCGTGGACTATCACCAAAGTTGCGGAACTCGTGGGAAGGCCCGTATAAAATCGTGAAAAGGATAAACGACCTTGTGTACCGAATCCATAAGCCACCCCGAGGGAAACCAAGGGTCGTCCATTTCAACAGGTTGGCCCCTTACGCTGGAAACCATGACCAAGTTCGCACCTCAAGCCACCGGAGGATGATATGACGTTCGAGAAGTTTATGTCCTTGTATTCAAACGGGCAGAAAGTTCTACATGGGAATTACTAGAGAGAGTCACGAGACCTTTCGAGGTGCCTGCTGACTACGCACTAGCGCACTGTGTGGCAGAAGATCTTCGAATGTCAGGGGCATCGCCGTAGTGTTCTCAAGAAATTTGGTCAACTCCAAACACTGCGGGGCAGAATCCAGAAGTTGGTGGGTGCTACAGTTGAAGAAAGGCCAGAGAAACATCTACTAACTAGTTACCAAGAGGCATTCCCAAGATAAACCGTCCTATGAAGATGTCTGGAAGAGTCTCACCAAACTAAGAGATACTATGGTGGACCAGAACCTGGTGGATCTAGCAATTCCAAAATTATCCTGTGGTATTGATGGGTTGGACTGGAGAGTCATAAGAAGTATGCTGGAGGCGATATTCAGATCCAGCGGCGTCAAGATTTTGGTTTGCTGTAACCCTCTTCCACGACCGATCATGAAGACCGTGGAGTGTTACTTCCATCGAACTTCACGGTGCAGATATGGGGAGTCATGCAGATATCGTCACACTCCAAGGATGAAATTTCGGGACGAAATGTCTTTAAGAAGGGGGCAATGTAACGAACCTAGGCCGGACCTGTCGCCTCGCGCGTTGCCGTCGACAGCGATGAGATCATCCCCGGAGATATTCGAGAACCATCCAGTCGCTCTGCCACGGAAAACAACGGTCAATATTGGAAACAATTGGAACATGCCAGAATTCGAAACATCGAGAATGCTGTATCGGAGATAAATAGGCGACCCTCAAGTGGAGTCAGAACAGTCTGAACGAGCCCATACGATCGAGCTATTCAGTGGCGTAGTAATATAAATTAAGTTGTAGATTAAGTGTTAAATAAATTAATGAACCAAGTTAAGTTTATTTACGTTACAGTATAATTCGAAAAAAAGTTCGAATGAAATCTAGAGTGAAAACACCCGAAATAAAGTATTGTAATTGAGAATTGCAGGGTTACGTCCCTTTTGAAATTCCGACCAATGGCGAACCGCCTCGTCTCGGTCTCGTATCGTATGGTATCGTATCGTATCGTATGGTATCGTATCGTATCGTATCCTATCGTATCGTATTCTATCGTATTGTATCATATCCTATCGTATCCTATCGTATCGTTTCGTATCGTCTCGTTTCCTTTCGTATCGTATCCTATCGTATCCTATCGTATCGTTTCGTATCGTATCGTGTCGTATCGTCTCGTTTCCTTTCGTTTCCTTTTGTTTCCTTTCGTATCGTATCCTATTGAATCCTATCGTATCCTATCGTATCCTATCGTTTATATATACGGGAAGCTTGCACTTACATCTATAAGAATAAACATAAGTTTGCAATAGATAACACTCACTGTTATAACACCCGTCACAGAAATCTCTTACAACCTGATTATCATCGCACATCGCTGTACCAAAGAAACTTCTATTGTACTGGTTGTAAGTTTTACAATATACTTGATATACATATAGAATCATCCCCCAATGTTCATATTTTCAAATCAAGGCTAACAAAATTCCTAATCAGAAAGTGTTGTTACTCATTAGATGATTTCTTTTGTGATAATATATATTTTTTTAACGTGTGTGAACTATTTAGTTAGTATTTTTATATATACATGTAATTGTTAACTTATCCTTTCCCAATGTAACTGTAATTTTGACGTTTTTAATCATTTATGTAACCTGTGTGCATTTAAATGATGAAATAAATAAATATTATTATTATTATTATCCTATCGTATCCTATCGTATCGTTTCCTTTCGTTTTGTATCGTTTCGTATCGTATCCTATCGTATCCTATCGTATCCTATCATATCGTTTCGTATCGTTTTGTTTCGTTTTGTTCCGTTTCGTTAAAACTTACCTAAATTTTTTTTTCACTATAGTTCGTTTTCCTTAAAAAACAACTATTATCCCGGCTACGGAAGGCCGAACAGCTATATTCCCAGCTACGGATGGCCAAACAGCTATATTCCCGCTACGGATGGCCAAACAGCTATATTCCCCGCTACGGATGGCATACATCTATTGTCACTCTTCGAGGATGATTGAGGAGTATCCTTATCTGTTCGGTTCTGTTACCTGAAAAAATGTGAAATTTTAAGTAAGTAGTTTTAAGTTAACATTATACCCAATTAGGATAGGGACCAATTACTGTTAACCCTCTGGGGTATTTGGGCATGAAGTGCCATATAAGATGTATGATGCTGTTGAAATAAAGTGAAAAAAAAGCCTCTTTTGAGGCGTTGGTGGTTGTGTTGGTGATAAATATGGTTGGTACATTTGTTAAGCGTCCTTTTTGGAGGGGGTCGTGTCGTGAAATGCCGCATTTGGCCCATTTCAGCAAATTAATGTTGAATATTATTTTTCATAAAATATATTTTGTATAATTCGAAAAAAAGTTCGAATGAAATCTAGAGTGAAAACACTCGAAATAAAGTATTGTAATTGAAATTGCAGGGTTACGCCCCTTTTGAAATTCCGACCAATAGCGAGCCGCCTCGTCTCGGTCTCGTATCGTATGGTATCGTTCGTATCCTATCGTATCCTATCGTATCTATCGTATCGTATCCTATCGTATCGTATTCTATCGTATTGTATCGTATCCTATCGTAATTTATCGTATCGTTTCGTATCGTCTCGTTTCCTTTCGTATCGTGTCCTATCGTATCCTATCGTATCGTTTCTATCGTATCGTTTCGTATCGTATCGTTTCTATCGTCTCGTTTCGTTTCCTTTCGTTTCCTTTCGTTTCCTTTCGTATCGTATCCTATTGAATCCTATCGTATCCTATCGTATCCTATCGTATCCTATCCTTTATATATACTGGAAGCTTGCACTTACATCTATAAGAATAAACATAAGTTTGCAATAGATAACACTGACTGTTATAACACCCGTCACAGAAATCTCTTACAACCTGATTATCATCGCACATCGCTGTACCAAAGAAACTTCTATTGTACTGGTTGTAAGTTTTACAATATACTTGATATACATATAAAATCATCCCCCAATGTTCATATTTTCAAATCAAAGCTAACAAAATTCCCAATCAGAAAGTGTTGTTACTTATTAGATGATTTCTTTTGGTGATAATATATATTTTTTTAACGTGTGTGAACTATTTAGTTAGTATTTTTATATATACATGTAATTGTTAACTTATCCTTTCCCAATGTAACTGTAATTTTGACTTTTTTAATCATTTATGTAACCTGTGTGCATTTAAATGATGAAATAAATTAATATTATTATTATTATTATTATCCTATCGTATCCTATCGTATCCCATCGTATCGTATAGTATCGTATAGTATCGTTTCCTTTCGTTTCCTTTCGTTTTGTATCGTTTCGTATCGTATCCTATCGTATCCTATCATATCATTTCGTATCGTTTTGTTTCGTTTCATTTCGTTCCGTTTCGTTAAAACTTACCTGAGTTTTTTTTCACTATAGTTCGTTTTCCTTAAAAAACAACTATATTCCCGGCTATGGAAGGCCGAACAGCTATATTCCTGGCTAGGGATGGCCAAACAGCTATATTCCCGGCTACGGATGGCCAAACAGCTATAATCCCCGCTACGGATGGCATACATCTATTGTCACTTTTCGAGGATGATTGAGATTGATTGAGGAGTATCCTTATCTGTTCGGTTCTGTTACCTGAAAAAATTTGAAATTTTAAGTAAGTAGTTTTAAGTTAACATTATACCCAATTAGGATAGGGACCAATTACTGTTAACCCTCTGGGGTATTTGGGCATGAAGTGCTTTATAAGATGTATGATGCTGTTGAAATAAAGTGAAAAAAAAGCCTCTTTTATGGCGTTGGTGGTTGTGTTGGTGATAAATATGGTTGGTACATTTGTTAAGCGTCCTTTTTGGAGGGGGTCGTGTCGTGAAATGCCGCATTTGGCCCATTTCAGCAAATTAATGTTGAATATTATTTTTCATAAAATATATTTTGTATAATTCGAAAAAAAGTTCGAATGAAATCTAGAGTGAAAACACTGGAAATAAAGTATTGTAATTGAGAATTGCAGGGTTCGCCCTTTTGAAATTACGACCAATGGCGAGCCGCCTCATCTCGGTCTCGTATCGAATCGTATTGTATCGTATCGTATCCTATCGTATCCTATCGTATCATATCGTATCCTATCGTATCGTATTCTATCGTATGTATGTATCGTATCCTATCGTATCGTTTCGTATCGTCTCGTTTCCTTTCGTATCCTATCGTATCCTATCGTATCCTATCGTATCGTATCGTTTCGTATCGTCTCGTTTCCTTTCGTTTCCTTTCGTTTCCTTTTGTTTCCTTTCGTATCGTATCCTATTGAATCCTATCGTATCCTATCGTTTATATATACTGGAAGCTTGCACTTACATCTATAAGAATAAACATAAGTTTGCAATAGATAACACTCACTGTTATAACACCCGTCACAGAAATCTCTTACAACCTGATTATCATCGCACATCGCTGTACCAAAGAAACTTCTATTGTACTGGTTGTAAGTTTTTATATACATATAAAATCATCCCCCAATGTTCATATTTTCAAATCAAAGCTAACAAAATTCCTAATCAGAAAGTGTTGTTACTTATTAGATGATTTCTTTTTGTGATAATATATATTTTTTTTAACGTGTGTGAACTATTTAGTTAGTATTTTTATATATACATGTAATTGTTAACTTATCCTTTCCCAATGTAACTGTAATTTTGACGTTTTTAATCATTTATGTAACCTGTGTGCATTTAAATGATGAAATAAATGAATATTATTATTATTAATATTATTATAATAATAATAATAATAATTTTTATTCACCGTTTTTGATACACTTGGTATATATGGTAAGTCAGTTTCAAGAAAATTAAGTAAAAATACAAAAAAATAAAAACGAGCACAGGTTTACCTATATAAATATATACAAATACACATATATACTCACATACATAAAAGGTATGCGAGCATTTTACAACATTCACAAAATTTACCCTAATTAAAATTGGGAACACTGATTGAAATTATTTGTGAGATTGTCAGTTAGGAAATCTTGATAACTATAATAGCATTTCTCTAAAAGAAATTTTTTAATGCAATCATGGAATATCTTATCACTTCTAATTCTTTTGACTACATTTGGTAACTTATTGAAGCAAGTAATGGCATTATAATGAGGGATTTTTTATAATTTGACATTTGATGTTGTGGGATTCTCAAAAGATCACCATTTCTTGTATTATGACTGCGTTCTGTAGCAGTCTTCTCATATAATTTGGGGTTTTGCCTGACAAACATAATACATTTGAGGATGAAGATAGAAGAGGCTGTTAATATTTTTTTATCTATAAAAACGGGCCGACAGCTATCTCGGAAGTCCATATTGAAGATTAGCCTTATGACGCGTTTCTGCGCTAAGAAAATTCTGGAAAAATCCCTTGCCCTGCCCCAGGCCATAACATTTGAACTTAGATGAGAATAGACCATGGCATAATATATGTTGAGTAAGCCAGGTTCATCCAACCTGTATTTCAACTGCTTTATGGCATAGTATGCTTTATTCAAGTTGGCACAAATATGATCCACTTGTTTTGCCCAATTTAAATTGTCGTCTTAGGTAGGTACCCAAAAATTTTATTTCTTCAGAAGCTTGAATATCATAGTTTGGGCATAGACCATTTGGAATATTTCGTCTGAAGTGAAAATTAACACTGATCGATTTTGAAGTATTTAGAATGAGCTTATTTCTTTGGCACCAGGTGCTGAACTGATCAATAATGCGTTCTGATTTGCTGATGAGTTGCTCAGCGTTTTCACCCGATATAGTTATCGTAGTATCATCAGCAAACATTGTAACATAGCCTTCCATTATGTGTTGAGGAAGATCGTTGACATAGAGGAGAAATAGTAACGGTCCCAGAACAGAACCCTGTGGCACACCGAGTTTAACAGTTTTCGACTCAGATGACAATCCATTGCAGATTACGACCATATCTCTATTTGTCATATAGGATTCTATCCAATTTATCATATTTCGTGGAAACCCGAAGATTGATAGTTTATTGATGAGAAATTCAGAGCACACTGTATCAAATGCTTTTGATAAGTCGAAAAATAGTGAGATCACATATTTATTACTATCAATTTCTGTGTATATAAAATTCAGGAGGTTATAGGAAGCTGTTTCTATAGATTTATGTTTCCTGAATCCATGCTGAGACGTGCATAGAAGCTTATTTGTTTCCAAATGATCTATAACTCTGAGGGCTACAACTTTTTCAAATAATTTGGATAAGGAGCATAGCAAAGATATTTGCCTGTAGTTATCCATCTCGGTGGAATTACCTTTTATGTACAGGTATAACGAGTGATTTTTTCAGAACTTCTGGAAAGTATCCTTGAATTAGAGATTGATTCATTAGGTAGGTTAATGGTACAATAATGGCAGGTAATATTTTCTTAATTGTGACGATTGAGAGTTCATCGAAGCCTGCCGATTTTTCATTCTTCATTTCGGATAAGGCTTTTATTATCTCATATTCAGTAATTGGATGGGATTGAAAGGGTTGAATTATATTTACATTTTCAGTAACAGTACAGGGTAGAGACAAGTTTTGCCCGAAGTGATTTGACACAGAAATTTCTGCTGCATTTGAAAAGTATTCAGCAAATAGTTCTGACACTCCATCTGGGTCTGTTTTTAACCCACCATCTTGTTCTAGGGATATTGATTTTTTTAACTTATTTTTGTTTCTTCCTAGTTCTTCATTGATAATCTTCCATGTCTCTCTAGTTTTGTTTTCTGACTGGTTTATTTTAGAATTAAAATTTTTTTTTTTTGACAACTTTATATTTTGTTTGTGCTCTCGCAATCTTGATTTATACTGTTCAATCAAGTGAGTTTCAGCTTTTTGGGAGTGAGAGAGAAGCCAGAACATTTCCTTCAATTTTTTACCTTCATCGATTATATCACGAGTTATCCAACTTTTATGGTTGGATTTCATGTAGGTCTGCTTCTTTGGACAGGATACATCGGAGCACCAAAGCAGTATGTTATAAAAATAATTAAATGCTTCGTCTATTTGTAAATGGTATATTAGAGTCCAATCCTCATAAATTAACCGATTTTGCAATTCAGCAATATTGTCATCACATAAACTACGTCTCATGTTAGATGAGATTATTATTATTATCCTACCGTATCCTATTGTATCGTTTCCTTTTGTTTCGTATCGTTTCCTTTCGTTTCGTATCGTATCCTATCGTATCCTATCATATCGTTTCGTATCGTTTTGTTTCGTTTCGTTTCGTTTCGTTTCGTTCCGTTTCGTTCCGTTTCGTTAAAACTTACCTAAGTTTTTTTTTCACTATAGTTCGTTTTTCTTAAAAAACAACTATATTTCCGGCTACGGAAGGCCAAACAACTATATTCCGGCTACGGATGGCCAAACAGCTATATTCCTCGCTACGGATGGCATACATCTATTGTCACTCTTCGAGGATGATTGAGATTGATTGAGGAGTATCCTTATCTGTTCGGTTCTTTTACCTGGAAAAATTTGAAATTTCAAGTAAGTAGTTTTAAGTTAACATTATACCCAATTAGGATAGGGACCAATTACTGTTAACCCTCTGGGGCATTTGGGCATGAAGTGCCATATAAGATGTATGATGCTGTTGAAATAAAGTGAAAAAAAAGCCTCTTTCAAGGCGTTGGTGGTTGTATTGGTGATAAATATGGTTGGTACATTTGTTAAGCGTCCTTTTTGGAGGGGGTCGTGTCGTGAAATGCCGCATTTGGCCCATTTC
>JAFIRS010007011.1:0-29258 GCA_018342105.1 Gonioctena quinquepunctata | reverse complement strand
CAATTTTTTGCCCTCAAAAGGGTGAATCATGGTGCCCAAATTTATTTTTGTAAAACGGGAATTATATATTAAAAAAAAGCTAAAAGTTTGTTCAGCCCTAAAAATACATTGTTTTTTTGACACATTGGGTCGAAAAAAAAAAAATAACCCCAGTCTTTCCCCATTCCCCGAATTGTTGAATTTTGACAAAAAATTCGAATCCCCAAACCCAAAACCCAAGAAAACCAATTTTATTATATATCCATTCCCCAGTTGAATGAAGTCATCTTCGACTAAAAAATATGGGGTTCCCGTTCAGAATCGTACATATTATAATGTTGAATTATGGAAAACCCGGAAAAAAAAAAATATGAGTATACAGTAGACCAAATTAAATAAAACTTTTCCCCGCGAAAAACCACCCGATAACCGCTGACCGCTTATAGAAAAAATAAAAAACCCCTACATATTAAAATTTTAGGGGGGTTTGGGGAATACTGCAACACGATCTATTAATTTTTAATAGATAAATTTTTCCAACTGAGAGGTTGTTCTTAGAATTTATCTAACGATTATTTGGTGCAATTTATCGCGACAATAAAATTGTTTCTGTTATATCCCACCTAATATCTCATTTTCCCATCGTACATTGATCTATTAAAGCAATTTTTTGGCCCAAATTAATCTTTGAAATTTTTTTTGTGGGTATGTTTGTTTAGAACTATTTTTTCGTCAAATGTAATCAATTTATCTCTGATCAGTGATTTTTTGGCCATTTAAAAAAAAAATTGACCCATTGAACGTTAAAATTGAAAAAGGGTACGAGACGGGGTTTTTGGGGGTTTTTAGTGGTTTTTTTCCAACGTTTCTTTTTTGATAATAAAAATTTTATGTTTTTTGGGGGAAATTTACAATCGATAAGTTTTGAAAACCCTTATTTCCATGGGAGCATCGATTTTTCCCTTTAATTTCTTTGGGTTGCTATAACGTTATGTTGTGACGGAAAATTTAAATGAAGAATGATTGAGTCGTTTTTAATGCGATAAAAATTAATGAATTCCCCCTTTGTTTTTTTGCAGAAAATGCACAAAAAAAAAGTTGGGAAAAGGGAGAAATACAATTTTGTACCTTTCGATTTTTGCATTTTGAAAAAGATAGATTAAATTTAAATTTTGCTGGGTTAGTCGAAAACAGTGGTTTCTTCCAAAATTGATAATTATAGTTTAAAAATTTTTTTTAGTAGTTAACTACGTAAAAGTATCATTCTTCGGATGAATTTTAAATTAAAAATAACAGATATACCCAATGGATAATCAAAGGGATTTTTAAAACCACTATAGACATATGTCCCGGGCCAATTTTATATCTTAACCCATTTTCAAAAAACTTCCGTTGAACAAAAGACGGTTAAAAAACTCTTTTGGGACGTAAAATATTAGTCGTAATTTAAATTTGGAGAACTTTTTTTAAAATTATTTCGGGTAAATTATTACCACAATACATTTATCCGTTTGTTTTCAAGAAGAGCACAACCATTAAAAAAGTAAAAGAAAGATAAGTGCCATGTGAAGTGGAATGAAAAAGAAAATCGAATTAAACGGTTTTCACATAAAGGGATTCAATATAAAATTAACCAGAAAATGGTAGATCTCAGGTGAAAAACAACTACTTTCCTGGCAAATACCACGCAGAACATTTGATATTCACCTGAAAATCCATGCATACTTTATATAATATCAATGGACATTGAATGCAAATGTTTCTTTCTGATAAGCTCGATTATGTTTAATTTATGTCGTGTTCACCTAACAATCCGCATACCGGTTTCAGGCTTCTTGGCCCTCATCAGTACGGAGTAGTCAAAAGTAGTAGTGAAAAGTAATTGTATTCATTAATGACCAATGATATGTTCGAAGTGTTGCCCGTTTTCCCTAACACATAGAATTGTTTGTTCTATTTATTGTACACCTCATCACATTTATTAGTTCATGAGCAGGAATTTTCTGAAATACGCGCTCAACTCTATCTCTCAAGTCCTCCAAAGAAGTCTCCTCGAGTATACTTTGGATTTTATGTGACCCCATAAATAAAAATCAATAGCGGTTAAAATCAGGATCTGTGGCCATCTGATTGGACCATTTGTTCCAATCCATCTCTGCCTATAGGTATCACTAAAGATATTGCCTGCAACCATCCTGCTGAAAAACTATTTTCCCTGATGTAGATATCTTTTGGCCGTAAAAGGCCCGTCGAAAAGAATTGGTCCAATGATTCTATCCCTATTGTCCTACCCAGACGTTGACTCAAATCTTTCTTGAAAATTATCTTCTCTTAGCAACCTATGATTTTGTTGAGCCCAATACCTTGTATTATTCCTATTGAACATACCACTATTCGTAAACCTAGACTCATCTGTATACAGTATCTTTGAGACAAAACCATTATTCAAATCATGATAACGCAAATGCATATTACAATGAGTTAGTCTCCGTTCTGGGTCATTTTCATATACAGAGTGGCCACTTTTTTAATGGGATTGTATTGGTAACTTTTAAACCATAAGAGTTAGAAGGTCCGTCAAATGAAGAAAAAGTTGCATTCATAGAAGCATTGTCAAGCAGTTCAAACAAATCGAGATTATCAGAGCCGGTTATTGAGATATCATAAGAAAAGTAAATTCTGTCATTTTGATTTTTCTTTTTTTTCTACTTTATTTCGGATATTATCGAAAAATGTCACGGGAGTTTTCTATTCGATAGTAAATTATCCTCAATTTGACAATCAGATTTCGTATCCAACGTTTCGTACGCTCTGGGCCACCCTCAACCTCATTTTTTTCAATACGGACCTGCATATTTTATGACACTTTTCGAAATAACTTTTAACGCTAAATTCAACGATATATCATACAATGTCATCCAAAATTTATTTTCAGGTGATTTTGACCCTTATCCAAATTTCTTTGGGTCGGATCTGTATTACATTTAAGTACCTTTAGTTTAATTAACAACATGCAATACATTTCGATAAGAAAATCAACTTACTCATCTTCAACTGAATGGAACGTAACAGAATCAAAGCAAGAAACAAGTAATAATTATTTACAAATTTCAAGAGGTGAAAAACCTAATTCATAATAATTAAACGAAACTATCATTTAATGAAAGAAAAATCAAATGATTATTCGAAAGTAAATAATGAACATTAATGAAGTAAGTGTTCGAAATGTCCACCATTTTGTAAAATGCACTTTGCGGTTCTGGAACCCATACGTCTTATACATTTGCTTATTTCGTCTCCTTGAATACCTTCCAATACATTCTCAATCTTCTCGCGAAGAATCTCTATTGTCGGTTCGTAGTATCATAAATTTTATTTTTGAGATATCCCCACAAATAAAAATCCAGCGGATTCAAATCCGGAGATCTGGCAGGCCATGCTACTGGTCCTCTTGTTCCAATCCATGAATCGGGAAAAGTTCGATTTAGATAGTCTGTGACTACTCTTGAGTTGTGTGGACCACATCCGTCTTGTTGGAACCATGGACTATTACGCCGATACCGTATAGGAAGATCATCCAACATTTCTTCTATAATTTCTACATATTTTGCTCCGGTTAGGTTGCCGTCAATAAAATAGGGTCCCAGTAATTTATAATTCAACAAACCGCACCATATGTCCAAAGAAAAACGATATTGATGTCTAACTTCATGAATTAAGTAAGGATTTTCTGTGGCATAAAAATGTTTGTTCCTTCGATTGAACATGCCAGAATTTGTGAATGTCGTTTCGTCTCCCCAAATGATATTGTGCGCAAAATTGTTGTTATTCCGCACCTTCCGTTGAAACCAATTACAGAATTGCAACCTTATTATGACTATAAATACCAAGCCTTGCAAAAATTATATCGTAATGATCTCAAAATAAAGTTTGATTCTGTGATTTGTTTCAACGGAACAAATGACAAATCCAACAATAATGATTCCTCGCGAGAAGATTGAGAATGTATTGGAAGGTATTCAAGGAGACGAAATAAGCAACTCTAATGATCTCAAAATAAAGTTTGATTCTGTGAGTATGGGTTCCAGAACCGCAAAGTGCATTTTACAAAATGGTGGAATTTCGAACACTTACTATTAATGTTCATAATTTATTTGAATAATCATTTTGATTTTTCTTTCATTAAATGATAGTTTTCGTTTATATTATGAATTAGGTTTTTACCTCTTGAAATTTTTAAATAATTTTTACTTGTTTTTTGCTTTGATTCTGTTACGTTCCATTCAGTTGAAGATGAGTAAATTTTGGATTTTCTTATCGAAATGTATTGCATTTGTTGATTAAACTAAAGGTACCTAAATGTAATACAGATCCGACCCAAAGAAATTTGAAAGGGGTCAAAATCACCTGAAAATCAACTTTAATGACATTGAGGATATATCGTTGAATTCACGTTGAAAAGTTATTTCGAAAAGTTCATAAAATATCGGTCCGTATTGAAAAAATGAGGTTGAGGGTCCCAGAGCTACAAACGTTGGTACAGAAATCTGATTATGTCAAAATGAGGATATTTACTGTCGAATAAAAAACTCCCGACATTTTTTGATAATATTCGAAATAAAGTGGGAAAAAAGAAAACCAAAATGACAGAATTTACTTTTTCTTATGATATCTCAATAACCGGCTCGATAATCTCAATTTGTTTGAACTGCTTGACATAAGCTTCTATGAATGCAACTTTTTCTCTATTTGACCGACCTTCTAACTCTTATGGTTTAAAAGTTACCAATACAATCCCATTAAAAAAGTGGCCACTCTGTAGATGCTGATGCAAACTGTATTTATAGGAGCGATATTTATGTTTTTTCAATACTTTTCTGGCACTTTCCCTGCTGATCCCACATTCAAATTCCAATTCTCGCTCTGAGGCAGATGGAGGAAAATGAACATATTGTAACGTAAATAAACTTAACTTGGTTTAACTAATTTATTTAACACTTAATCTACAACTTAATTTATATTACTACGCCACTGTATAGCTCGATGGTATGGGCTCGTTCAGACTGTTCACTCCCTCTTGAGGGCTGTCTATTTATCTCCGATACGGCATTCTCGATGTTTCGAATTCTTCCAGTTGGCGAGGCATGTTCCAATTGTTTCCAATATTGACCGTTGCATTACGCGGAAGAGGGACTGGATGGTTCTCAATATCTCCGGGGATGATCTCATCGTTGTCGATGGCGACGCGGGAGGCGACAGGTCCGGCCTAGGTTCGTTCATTGCCCCTTTCTTAAAGACATTTCGTCCCGAAATTTCATCCTTGAGTGTGACGATATCTGCATGACTCCCCATATCTGCACCATGAAGTTCGATGGAAGTAACACTCCACGGTCTTCATGATCCGGTCGTGGAAGAGGGTTACCGCAAACCAAAATCTTGGACGCCGCTGGATCTGAATATCGCCTCAGCAGTTCTTATGACTCTCCAGTCCAACCCATCAATACCACAGGATAATTTTGGAATTGCTAAGATCCACCAGATTCTGGTCCACCATAGTATCTCTTAGTTTGGTGAGACTCTTCCAGACATCTTCATAAGACGGTTTATCTTGGGAATGCCTCTTGGTGACTAGGTAGTAGATGTTTCTCTGGCCTTTCTTCAACTGAGCACCCACCAACCCTGGATTCTGCTCCCGCAGTGTTTGGAGTTGACCAAATTTCTTGGAGAACACTACGGCGATGCCCCTGGACATTCGAAGATCTTCTGCCACACAGTGCGCTAGTGCGTAGTCAGCAGGCACCTCGAAAAGGTCTCGTGACTCTCTCTAGTAACCCATGTAGAACTTTCTGCCCGTTTGAATACAAGGACATAAACTTCTCGAACGTCATATCATCCTCCGGTGGCTTGAGGGTGCGAACTTGGTCATGGTTTCCAGCGTAAGGGGCCAACCTGTTGAAATGGACGACCCTTGGTTTCCCTCGGGGTGGCTTATGGATTCGGTACACAAGGTCGTTTATCCTTTTCACGATCTTATACGGGCCTTCCACGAGTTCCGCAACTTTGGTGATAGTCCACGACGACGTTTGGGGTTGTACAGCCAAACCAGGTCATCAACCTTAAATCCTCCAGCGTCGGCCTTGATGTCATTAGGTCTTTTCATTTTATCGCTGGCACTCTGGATGTTCAACCGGACTCGTTCGTGGATGTCGTCCATTCTCTGCCGAAGTTTGCTGACGTAGTCCTCTCCCGCAGTGTCTTGTCCTGGCGGTATCCCAAACTTCAGGTCACAAGGCAGTCGCAGTTCTCGCCCATTATAATACTAGCAGGGGTTTGACCGGTTGACTCGTGTACTGCGGATCGATAGGCCATCAGGAACAAATGAGATACTGGTCCCAGTCTCTTTGATGGTCAGAACAACCTTGGACAAGTGGCGGTTGATCGTCCTGTTCATCCGTTCCACCATTCCATCGGACTGCGGATGTAGGGCCGTGTTCCTGTCTTGGATGTTCAGCAGTAGACTATTTTCTTGGAAAAGGTTGGATTCGAAATTTCTTGCCTTGATCCGAGTGCAGCTCCATTTGGAATACCGAATCGACATATCCACTCTTTCACCAAGACGTCGGCGACGGTGATGGCTTCCTGGTTGGGAGGGGCATAGGCTTCCGCCCACTTACTGAAGTAGTCCATTGCCACATGGGGTTTTATTCCCGTGGTCGGATACGGGAAACGGGCCGGCGATGTCAATGGCGATTCTCTCGAACGGGCTGCCTACGTTGTACTGACGCATCGGGGCCTTGGGTCGTATTCGAGTCCATTGCTCCCAGCGCATACAGCGCCTTCCTGCACCAGTCCTGGACGTCAGCTTGAAATTGGCCCAGTAAAACCGTTGCCCCCCACTTTCTGCAGGGTCTTCGTCCCCCAGATGCCCCTCCGGCAAAACTCCATCATGGATTTCCCGGCACTTCCTCTCTTCTGTTCCTGGGAACAATTTTTGGCGTCTTCCCCACCAATATCGGCCTCAACACCGTTTCGGGGATCCCTTTTGTCCAGAATAAGAGAGTTCCATTGTGCCCAATAGGACTTAACACCCCGGGGGAAGTAACCCGACTTCCTGCCATGATGGTCTTGGGTTTGGCCCTTCTTCCAGCTGACGACCCAAGGTCGGGGCCCTCTCTTGGTCTTTCTGGATCTTGCTGTCTTTCCCCAGTTGTCATCCTTTTGCCCGGGTTCACAAAGTGTTGCTTTTCTTCTGCTCGTCGGCAATGTGAGCAATCATCTGGACATGGTCTTCGAGACAAGGATCTGCATTCTTGGCTGGTTCGGCTCGATGTTCGATCTCGAAATCAATTCTTGGTTCTCGATCCAACGTGCTACTTGACCCTCAGGATTTTTTGAACTGTAAGAGCCATTTGAGAGCTGCATGGTCGTTCTCAACAGGAATCTTCTTCCATACACGACTTGTACAACGCTAACAGCCTCGCCTTGACACAGTAATTGCGCTCTGGTTTGCTAAGCGTCTTGCTGAAATAACCAATGACCTTCTCCGGGCCCTCCTGGATTGAGATGACAGCCCAAGTCCCACGTTCCCGGCGTCCCTATCCAAAATAAATTTTCCCCTTTTTGGGGGAAAAGCTCAGTATAGGTGCGTTGATCAAAGCTCCTTTCACTTCCTGAATGAATCTTGACATTCTTCGACCACTCGGAACTTTGTTTGGCCTTCCGTGAGCCTTCAGTGGTTTAGCGATTTGGGGAAACCCCAGCCATATCGGCGATGTATGTGCATAAACCAAAAGGAAACTTGGGGAAGTTGGTAAAATGTCTTTGGGTGGGCCAACCCAAACAGCTTTGATCTTCTGGTCATCCACTCCAACCCTTCCCAGAGACAACTGGCCGAGGTATCGTATTTTTTTGGAACAGATGGCATTTTAGGCTCCGCTTCAATCCGAGTTCCTCAGTCGCGGAATACTTCCTCCAAGTTTTTCACGTGGTCCTCGAACATCTGCGACCACAATTATGTCGTCGAATCACTTTGACACGTGTTCCATGAGAGTCCCTTCAGCACTGTCTCCATCAATCTTTGAATGTGGCGGGGCATTGGGGGCCGAATGGCATAACGGTGAACTCCAATCCTGAGCCGATGGTAAAACGTCTTTTTTCGATCTTCCTGGGGGAGTTCTACTTGCCAGTATCCACCCCTTCGGGTCAAGGGTCGAGAAAATCGTGGAACCAAACGTGTCTAGGGGTTTTCATCTATTCTCGGGAGAGGGTAACCCGTCCTTCTTGGGGACATTATTGTTGGCATTTGTTCACAAAGCGTGTCGATCCATCCTTTTTTTTCACCAGTACGACTGGAGGAAAGGGGCCGGGACTGTCAGGGGGTTCCGATAACTCTTCTTTTCCCATTCGCTGACTATTTTGTCAGCCTTCCCCTTTTGGGAAGAGGAAGTCTTTGCTGATTGCCGGATCGGTCGGACCCCAGTATCAATCTTTTTGCTGGACCACATTAGTTCCCACCCCTTTTCCTTGTCCGGTATCGAAGATGTTTTACTTTTTGGCTAAATCTTTATTTGGGGCTGTTGAGCTGGTTTTATGTCTTTGGAAGAGATGGCAACTAATTTTTTAGTTCTGTGGGGTTGTTGGGTTGGCTAATCTTTTATCGTACCCCGGATCACGGATGAAACCGACGAGCGGTGCCCCAAAATTGTTCCTTTCTTAAGGTCATGGGAAATAATTGACATTCCGGGCCCTTACCGGCACAAATTTGTCAGGGACGCAACAAGGTCTTCCCTAGTGCAACCCTCGTCCAATTTTTCATCATAAGTTTGGGCTCGAAATCACCACGCCCCCACTGCTCCACTCCCGTCCAGGCGAGCCTTGGGGAAGGTTTCAGCCCCTCTCAGGTAACCACATCTTCAGCCAACAGCCCCGGATCAACTCTTTCACTTCTCCCCCTGAAGTCCAGTTTTCCGTTGACACGTAGGACGCCGTCTTTGAAATCCAACCCAAACCCTCTTAATTGATGTCCATTCCGATGATTGCATCGTCTTCGATGTCCCCTAAGAAGGGGCCTGATGTTTCACTTTTTGTGTTGCCAAATTATTTCAACGGTAGCTCGCCATATGTGCCTGGCTCCCTGTTGCCGTGCGTAGTTTCCAAGTTGTGGTTCAATCCGTTTCCGGTGTTCTGGGGAAGGCCGGGGAATTGTCCTGTCGCACCTGTATCTAGCAGCATGGGGGCGGCTTTGTTATTGATGGACCGTCTCGAAGACACCCTTGTTCTTGTTTTAAGCATGGACATATGCGTTGTTAACCGGGGCTTGCCGGACACATGCCGACGATTGCCCTTTCGCTTTTTGTTTTCCTGCATCGGTCAGGAAAGTTGGCATTTGCCCGCACTGTCCAATTTTCGACAATTCCGGCATTATATGCCTTTCTCGGCAAAATTTCCTTCATCCCTTTTCTTATGGCGGTTCCAAGTTAGGGAGGCTCCTGTGAGTCTTCCTCAATCGTTTGAACTTTACTTTGGCTTTTGCAGCATTGTTTTGCTGCCTCAAATTCCAAAGCTCGTGCCAGTGCGTCACGAGATGTGTGACGAGCTAATATCAACGCTTGTCTGGTTTCTTGGTCACGGCGTCCATCCAAGACATGCCTGAACCGCTAATCGCTCCATTACATTTTTCGGTATGGCTGGATATGCGAGACGAACCCAGCGTGCAATGTCAGTTTCGAATTCTTTTTAAGGATTCGCCCGATTTTTGGCAGCGATTTTTCAGCTGGGCGTGTTATACGTGTTCCAAATGGGCGTGGCCATATCGTAATTCTAGATGTTTAATCAGCTGATCATAGTCCTCCTGTTCTTGGGCGGTAAGAGTTTGTAGAATATTCGTCGTTTCTCCACGTAATGCAAGTGTTAGTGCTAAGCTCTTTCCCCTGCATTCCATCCATTTGCTTTGGCCGTGCTTCAAACTGTCGGCGGTAATTTTCCCATGGAGTTTTTCCGTCAAATTGAGGCGGCTTCATGGAAAGCTTCCCTATTTCTGAAATGACCTTGACATCTTTTATACCCTCTTGAACTTTATCCACGTTCAAACTCAAGTCCAGCATTGCATTTTCGTTAACCATCTCTGTGGAGGACGCACTATTAATTTGTTTTTCCAGCTTACCGATCGTTTCCTTTATTTTGTCCATTTCTGCCTCGACCCCATCTTTTGATTTTATCTACCTCCGTGTTCATTTGCTCCCTAATTTTATCTATCTCTGTCTCAACGGTTCCCATTCTTTCTTCTAGAAATTAGCCACACCACACAATTCTTTTTTAGGCCTTCTGTGTTTTCCAGGAACTTCTTCCAGGCTTCTTGAATTTTCTAGAAGCTTCTCTTCCAGATTTCTAGAATTTTCTTCCAGGCTTCTTGAATTTTCTCGAAGCTTCTTCCAGATTTCTAGAAAGCTTCTCTTCCAGATTTCTAGAATTTTCTTCAAGCTTCTCTTCCAGATTTCTAGCATTTTCTTCCAGGCTTCAGAATTTTCTTCCAAAGTCCTCGAATTTTGTTGCAGCTCTTCTTTCAAGGATTCTATTATCGGACTCAAATCACCTCCGGAACTTCGAATAAAAATGTTTCGGGGTCCCTCACCTTCTTGTATAAGTCCTTCTGCAAGTCTTTCCTGGAGTACTTGCTTTTACCTGTTGTTTCCAGTTCCCTTTCTCCAATTCCTGTTTCAATTCCGCTACCTTCAAACCGCAAGGCGCACTTTTCTTGAACACATTTTGTCTTTGACGAGGTATCAGTCTGTTTCACACGAAAAGTTTATCAGTTTGTTAAAAATTCACTTCGCGAATTCTTTTCACGGGCCACCAGTCTATTGTCTGTTTCACGCGAAGAGTGTATCAGTTTATATTCCCACGCACAATTGTCCACTTCGCGAAAACCGGGCCACTGTCTATTTTCTGTTTCACGCGAACAGTGTATCAGTTTATATTCCCACGCACAATTGTCCACTTCATGAAAACCGGGCCACTGTCTATTTTGGGCGTATAAAAAGGTCTATCAATTTATTTTTCTGACTATCCACTCCACGATCACTTGTTTATTTTCAAAATCTCACTTCCGATACCAATTGTAACGTAAATAAACTTAACTTGGTTTAACTAATTTATTTAACACTTAATCTACAACTTAATTTATATTACTACGCCACTGTATAGCTCGATGGTATGGGCTCGTTCAGACTGTTCACTCCCTCTTGAGGGCTGTCTATTTATCTCCGATACAGCATTCTCGATGTTTCGAATTCTTCCAGTACAGTTCGGGTTTAGGAGGGGTCACTCTACGACCTCTCAAGTAGCCCGGGTTGTCCATGGGGTGAAAGAGGCCTTCCACAGGGACCAGAACACAGTCATGGTCCTGTTGGACACGCAAAAAGCATTCGATACGGTCTGGACAGACGGATTGATCACCAAAATGGCAGAGGCAGACATGCCTTTATACCTCATCAAAGTACTAGAGTCGTACCTGTCGGGGCGGACCTTTGTGTAAACGTGAATGGTACTAGTTCGCCGGAACAGACAGTCGGAGCGGGGTCCCACAGGGTTTCGCTGTCACCGATTTTGTATTCCCTGTATACCAGTGACTTTTCCGACCTTCGCTCGGACGAATACGGCTATGTTCGCGGATGATACCGCGATCTATGCCCACTCGTTCTATGCGAAGTGGGTGCCAGACAGCTCCAGATTCATCTGGATCGGTTGGTCATACCATATCTGAGGAAGAATAAATTAAACTAAATCCCAATAAAACGGAGGTCGTTAACTTCACAAGGAAGCGAACTAACGTGAAGATCCTTGGAAGGTAAAGATTGAAAATATCAAGGACAGAGAGGCCTCAGTGAGATACCTGGGGTGCAACTGGACAGGCGGATGTACTTGCACGGACATTATCGCTGGCGTTGCAGGAGCGGCGGCCATCAGCCACATATCCCTCATTGCACGCAACTCCAACCTGTCACAGGAGAACAAGCTTCGACTCTATAAACAAGTCATCAGACCGGTAATGACATACGCCAGTCCAGTGTTCTGCAGTCTTGCAAAACCCAGTTAATGAGGCTGGAAAGGCTGCAAAAACAGCACTGCGTATCGTTACTAATAGTAATAGATACATCAGACTCGACGAACTGCGCGAACTAGCTAATGTTGGGAAAATCACGGATTTCATTAATAAGATATCTGATAAATTTTACAGATACCACATACCCAAGAGTCCGCTTACGGCAGGTATCACTAGTATCCGAGTCAATCACCCCAGGAAGCACGGGTCATCTACCAAAATTTGAACTGTACCATGAACGGGAACAATGACCAACCACAATGCAGCGGTAGGATGATCATAAATACAATTTAATTCTAATTTAATCTAAAGTTCAATCGTATAATCTTAGAACAAGAAAACAGCTCAGGAAAACCCCAGGTTGCGGGAATTACAGAAAATCTATAATTTTTTTTTAAGCTGGTTTTTTAATAACAACTTTTCCAGTATAAGAACATCGTCAGTTGCAAAAAATAGGAATGATAACAGTACTATAATTACTGGAGTCAGGTCAAAAATAGAAAGACGCATACACTAAAGTAGGAGGCGTCCTAAAACGGAATTGTCAGAAAAACCAAGACTAACATGTTTACTAATGGCTACCTGCTAACACCAGTAGGCTGCCCTTCAGCCCCTAGGGAGGGCAAGATGGGGGTATAAAAAAAAAAAAAAAACTCTTCTCCACTCCTATGCCAAACTCCTTTCCCTCTACACCACCACCAGGAAGAGGAACAAGAAAGGAGTACCCACATGTACATTGTATATAGTAGTTCTAAGTTTGAATGATTTGTATATATAGAAAATAAATTTTTATTGATTGATTGATTGAGTTGGCGACGGCATGTTCCAATTGTTTCCAATATTGACCGTTGCATTACGCGGAAGAGGGACTGGATGGTTCTCGAATATCTCCGGGGATGATCTCATCGCTGTCGATGGCGACGCGGGAGGCGACAGGTCCGGCCTAGGTTCGTTACAATATGCTTAAACATTAGTTTCCGCTTCTTCACTGACGATGAAGTGGATGTGGTTTTGATCGGCTGGTTCTTTCCTTAGCATCATTTCCAATTTCCTGAAATAGGTCCTCGATGTGTGCCGTCTTAACGGATAACGAACAGCGTAAAGCATACCACCATTGACAGCGTTCTTCTGACATTCTCCGTATATCAATATCATATCGATTTGTTCGTTTCGAGAATAACGATTATTATTTTCCATTTCAAATAATAATAAAATTATATTAGTGAATAAATAGGTTCCGTTTTTCGTATGAGGTTGCAAAGGTTACATATCCACTGAGACCGATATTCTCTATATTGCAACCACAATAAAAAACTTTTGTAATTTTTTCAATGTTTGTGTGTATTGAAAATGGCAGCGTCAAGAAAAAAAGTTTCATGAATAAATTATGCGTTTTCCAGAAATGGTTGCAAATGTACGTGAAAATATTACTTTTTATCCCATTTGCAGAACTTTTGTAATTTTTTCAAACAAATAACAATGAAAAACTTAAACAGATGCCAAAAAAAAGGTCCTAACTTTACAGGTTAAATTTTGGCCGTTTGCAGAACTTTTGAATTTTCAGTGCAAAAATAAAGCATGAAAAGTTTTTTGCAATTGAAACAATGTTCCGTTCTGCAAAATTTTAAGTTTGTTTTATTAATGCACTAACATACCATTGAAGTTTGAAAACTTTTGGAATTAATGTTAATTTATTGTCTATATCTACTGGCCTATATGTCTTTTGTTTTCTTGTTTATTTGTTTACTCAAACTTTTCTCTTGAACTTTAAAATTTAATTGTATGTTAAATATTACAAATTTTCTTATCAGCATTTACTTCCATATATATATATATATATATAGGTATATCTAATTGATTGTTGTAATAACATTTCCTGTAACTGGGTACCCCTGTTGGAAATAAACTGCTTTTTTATTTTTTATTTTATTTAGATCATTCTCTGGAAAGAGTAGTGCCCACTCTGGACTGAATTAGCAAGAAATTATCCGACTATCCTGAATATACCTTCCAAGCAAAGGGTGATATAAAAAAATTGTAACAATATTTTTGTTTAGATACAAAAAATATAACTATTTTAACTTTCGAACCGTTCCTTATTATCACCCAATAGACGTACCAAAAAATGTTATTGAAAATCCCTTCTAAATCCTTTAATAATCTACTTTTCCAGATCGGTTTACTGACATTTGTTTTTAATAAAAAATAGTTACATTTGAAGTAAAAGAATAAATCTCCGCCTATGGTCGGCATTTTCAATCAAAGCGCAAATTCTATTATGTTTTATCAGGTGTGGATGATAAACCCCATCCTCATCCAACTAAGAATGGAAATACTTTACTTGGTCTTGATCACCCTAGTTTCGGACGTCCATCGTCTCAATGGATTTGAAAGATTTTCACGACGTTTCGAATGCTTGTATCTGCAATCGTCTTCAGGCGAATACCTTTAATATCCATCAAGACGATCGACGTCCGAAACGAGAGTAATCAAGTTAAAGTTTAACCATTTTCAATTGCAGAAACTGTTTCTTATAAGGATCAAATCAAAAACTCACTTTGCTTACAGGAGCGTATATCCGAAGTAACGGAACGGAATAATGTGTGCTACTAGTAAACATTTTCCGTCGCCGAACGGAAGATCAAAAGAACCGACAGTCAACGTGGGTTTAAGTGACAGCTGTCTAGTTCTATAGCAGATTCGCCTGAGCCAATCAAAACGGACCGCAAGCCAATGATAATGCTTGTAGGTGTGTCGATACGTTGAGAGGCCAAGAAAACTAATAAATCACGAGTTATATTTGTGTTTGAAGAGATCTGAATAAATAAAAGCCAGTAGCGTCTCTAATCTGGGATCGAAATAGGTTTTAAATATTCTATAGTTCTGTTGTGTTTTCTTGGAAAATATGGCTTTTTTTCGACAATGAAATTATGATGATCCGATTGCCTATTAATACATACTTCGTCGCTTAAGGCATATTTTTTTAGTTTAACGTATTTTTAAAATATCTAAATAAAATTAGTTATGTCCGCCTATGCTGCTCAAAGGATACCGCTTCAAGACTGCGAAACTTGTTTTTTATGCTTTTGCAATTGTAACTATACCAAATCGTCTACAACCTTCAAACAAACCTATACTTGGTTTGTCTAATTCTATTATACCTACAAGGGATCTCGGAAACCGTCATAGATTCAAAGAAGGTTAAAAATCCCACATCACAATGCTAATCATACATCCATGCCTATTATTTTTGCATCGTATTTATCAAAAAATTAGGTAATTTTTCATTGATACCCACAATACCAAAATCAACAAAGAATCTTATTGGCAGTGAATAAAATCGTTAAAAAGAAACGTGTGAGGATTTGTATTCAATAAGACCGACATCAGTTTATTTACCTTCTTAAATTAAAATAATGTCCTCCTAGTTTTCTATGATTCATTCAAACCTGTTTCTTTCAATAACTTCTTAACAAAAAATTAAACCGAAGAAAAACGGAACTGAAAAGCAAAAAGTTAAATAAACCTTCTTAGTCTTGATAACTGAGCTCCTAAACTAATGTAAGTAACTAATTTTGAGTCGGCGCCAAACAAACAAGCAAATAAGTTAGGTAAAGCGTAAAATGATGGAATCGAGATGCGCGGTGACATTTTGATAATTTTTTTGAAGTAATTTAATGACCTTCGTTGATTGTTTGTTTGGCGCCTACTCAAAATTAGTTACTTACATTAGTTTAGGAGCTTAGTTATTAAGACCAAGAAGGTTGATTTTATTTTTCGCTTTTCAGTTCCGTTTTTCGTCGGTTTAATTTTTTGTTGAAAAGTTATTTTTCAATTTTTTGTGGCTGATATCTACTAATTACTACCTATGTAGTTTTTGATTACTTCTAAAATACTTACCCACCTTACTTCAACTATTTACAGTTAAATAATATGATTAGATAGATAGATAGATAGATATACTTTATTGTCCAAGAATTTCTCATTGACAAAGTAAGATAAAAAATATAGTTATTAATAAAAGGATTGGTAGAACATATAGGTATTGAAATCGATTGAATATAAAACAGATAGATATGAAAATATAGACAAAACAAAAAATAATTGATAAATAAATAATAAATAAAAATAATAACCTTGCATACTATAAAAGCAATTGCATCACAATATATACAAAATTTCGTCAAGCAAATAACATATGTATTCACATATACATATATATGCACCGTCGTACATGTTAAAAGTAGAATTAAAGCAGATAAAACACAAAAGAGAGAGAGAGAGAGAGAGAGAGAGAGAGACAAAAAAAACAAAAACAAAAGTGTTTACATAATAATTATTTTAGCATCACTTTACGGTATTTGAGACATGTTCACGTGATATTCCTGCAGGCTATAAAAAGCCTTTTCAAGAAGCATATTTTCAACTGATCTTCTGAAGAGTTTATGATCTGAAATATTTTTAATTAACTGTGGCAAGTGATTGAATATTCTTTTTCCTTCATACATATTAGAGTGTTTTGTTAAATTCAGTTTAGGTATTGGCAGGTGAATATTGCAGCTCTGTCTGGTATTGTAAGGTTCATTTTCAGAAGAATCAGTAACATATTTTTTGTGAATCAGGATACCACTTCCAGAATAAAGATGCTTATTACTGTTAAAATTCTTTTGTTGAACAAAAGTTGTCTACAACTATCCCCTGTAGTTAGCCCTCACACAAGTACCTAAGAGATCTCTTCTGCAGTACAAATACCTGATTTAGGAGTGTTTGATTACAAAACCCCAAAACGCAATGCCATATCTTAGATGGACTCTACAAGGCAAAGTATGGGATTGGCTGTAGATATGTCCAGTTCATTACAAAATTCAACAAAAAGATCCGAAGCTAACTTCTTACACAAAGATGTGACATGTTCATTGAATTTCATTTGTTATCTGTGCAGGCCAAGAAACCTAGTACAAAGTGTCCTTCAAATTAATACCATCAATAGTAAGTTATCATAGCTGAATTTGAAGTTAACAATTTTGGTTTTATCCAGATTGAAGCAGAGCAAGTTTGAATCACACCATTGCTTAACTTTCTTTGAATCTGAAGAGACCACTTCGTTTCACTTTGTTTTTCCCATGCCATAACAATGTGGTATCATCAGCGAAAATTGTGAAGGATCCTTCAATATTTTTTGTAGCGAGATCGTTTATGTACAGTTAAAACAAGATCGGGCCCAAACAGATCCCTGAGGTACCTCGCAACCAGTGTCGAAAGATCAGAACATACATCGTTCGTTTTCACTATTTGCGATCTATTCTCGAGGTATGACCTGAACCAATCGAGACATGTTCCTCTTTATTCCATAGTGATGCATTTTCTGAAGCAGTATTTCATGGTTAAACAATCGAAAGCTTTTGAAAAATCGCAAACACTGCTGCAATTGTTTCCACCTTCATTCAAGCTCATGTATACCTTTTCCAAAAAAAGAGAAAATTGCGTCATTAGTATTTTTAGAATTTGAAACCCAAATTGATATCTGTTTAATATTTTTCCATTTGATAAAAATAGTAAAAATCTTTTCTTAACTAATTTTTTCTATGATTTTAGAAATTGTGGACAGCAACGAGATTGGTCTGAAGTTTGACGGGAGGGTGTGTTACCACCTTTAAAAAAGAGGTATAAAAGTGCCGTCTTTAAGCCTGAGGGAAATACTCCAGTTTCAAAAGATTTATTTATTACATCTGCAGTGCGGATAGCGCTTGAATGGTGGTTTTGTAATAGTCTTCTAGTTAATCCATCCAATCCGAAGGATTTATCGTTTTTATTTCCTTTAGTGTTTGTTTTATCTCGTGAACATTTGTAGGTATTTAATCTAAAATAGGTTTGGAGGGAAGTATTGTCGAGATAGCCAAAGGATCCAGTTGAGATGTTAGGATTTGTCAAATTTTTTGCAATAGAGCAGTAGTAGTCATTCAATGTATTAGGGTTTATGTTACTAATCTCCGCTGTTGTCGATATACTCTTCCCCGTAATTCGTTAATAATTGCCCATTTCTCTTTTAGGTTTGTTTTTTGATTGTTCCATCCTGTTGAGTAGTAATTGTTCTTAGCTAGCTTGATTACATTCCTATAAATAATCCATATTTATTAAAATATTGCAAGAAGTTTGATTTGATGTAAATTTCTTAATTGTACGCAGGGATTCAGTTTTTGCAGAAACTTTAATCCTGTTGTTATCCAGGGCTTTTGTTTTTATTTTCAATTTTTAAGTGGAAAGCATTCATCAAATTTATTATTTCAATTTCTTGAAAGAGAGTAACAGGGTCAGCATTTATTATAATGTTCCAATTTGTCTGTTCACATGATAGTTTGAATTTTTATAGTTTTGTTTGCTGAAGATCTCACCTTCTCTGAATTTAACATGTCTTTTTCTCTCATTGAGTGAAAAGTTGTTGAATTGTTCATGATCAGAAAAGCCTGCAGAAATAACTCTCGTATCAGATTTGTCAATAAAATTTGAGCAAACATAATCAATTACCGTAGCAGACTTGTTGGATTCAGTTGGCTCCAATATGCATTTTCAGATCGAAGCTGATGAATAAATTTTGTAGGATATTAGTGAATGTACAATTTTGGGAGAAATCTATTGAGATCTCCTGCAAGAATGATTTTAGCCTGAGTGGTAGAGATGATAAAAGTATTTCCAGTTTTCAAGGAATATGTGTATCACTTGTTACACCTGAAGGCGCTCTATACATACATATTATATACAAATTATTCTTTTATTGTAAGCTATTGAGAACTCAAATTCACCCCTCAACCAGCATGTTGTCATATTTGTGTATATCAACTAAGAAATATTCGTCTGAATATATTTTTTATGAATGAGAATAATTGTTCCACCATGTAACTTTTTTTCCGACAGAATTTTGAGACAATGAGATAATAGGAATGAAACATGGTTCGTCATTTAGAACCAATGTTCAGTCAAGAGTAGAAATGTTGGAAAATTTTCAGATTCCAAAATATGAGAGTTCATCAATTTCATTACGAACAGATGAATATCCAATAGAATCAGTGAAGATTTTGTTGAGGATCAGTTTGTAACTTAGAGGATTAGTTTGGTCGTGGATTTGATTGAGATGTTCCTGAGGAGAACTCACCTCGAAAAACTGCAGTGATTCATCGTATCTCGTATCTACTCTAATTATTTTTTTTGTTATATAATATAAATAATTTTGATAGTTCTGGTCAGTTTATTTCAGCACTTTGTATATAATTCATCCTTTCATAGAATCTTATTATTGTGACGGATGTAGAGAACAAAAATAATGACAAGAATCTGTCAATGTCAACTACCATTGTGCCAATGTTCAAAGTGAAAATCGATCATCCCCTATTTTTCTACCATAGGGTGGATTTACCATCCCAATTCGAATATGATCAACTATCTGATAAAAAAGAATCTTCCAAATCGGACATACCAGTACAAAGTTGCCGATCGAATCAGTTAATGAACCAAAATGAACGATTAATATCCTCCATTTTGCTACCCTTTAGGGAGGATTTTTTTTCAAATTCAAATGGGACCAACTTGGGAGTACACCTATACAATGAAAAAAAAAAACATCGAATTCGAACTACTCTGTAAAAAAGTTAGGGTGTTATACATAAAACAATATACGTCGACTAGAGAATCTCCTCCTTTTGATTTCCGTCGTTTAAAAAAATAGTTTCAATTAGTTTTTAATGAATTTGAAAAAAAAGAAGTTGATGTTCATCTTGTAGGTCTTGAAAGTGGAATTATATGCTCGGTAAAACCGATTTCAAAACGAGCATATGAATATTTTTTTCTACCATTCTATTCAGCAACAGATTCCGCAATATTTCCGAAAAAAAAAAAACAAACCTGAGAGAAGTAATTGAAATAATCATTCCATAATTTTGTTGGACCAGGCACAAAATTATTTCAAAATTTTTTTCTTTAAATTTTATATACTCATTTCAAGTTTGAACTGGTAATATAAATCGTTTGAAATAAACATAAACAAATGCTCATCTGAGTTATGAATGAATATTCGTTAGTCAGTTTAATGGGTAAATTGAATTATTCATAGGCACAGAGTGCAGAGGTGTGTAGCATTATTCCCAGTAATTCGAGTAATGACTAAGAATCCATCAAACGATGATGGTGTAGGTACAGAAATGATGCATCCGCATACTGCACTAATATGTCATATAATGATTGTTTGTTTACATGAATTAATTCGCGTAGATCATGACTGCCAAGACAGGAGCGCAACGAAAAATATACACGAAGACGAACAAAATTTTGCTCAATTCCGATGTTATTTTTTATTTCAGATAAGAGAATATGGAATCCCAACGAAATCAAAAGTCTTCCATATGAGACACCACAGCCGAAAGCGGTTCTTGGAATATCTTGCAGCCCTGGTTTTTTCTTTCCATATTGCATTAACCTCCTTGTGAGGCTTTCGCAGTCCCAATAGTGATCGTGGTAAATCATACATTAGATTTTTTTTTCGACAGAGAAATAACTTATATGCCGACAATGCCGCGTCGGCAAGAGCCACCAACATATTTATTAACCATAATATATTGAAAACTCAATTGAATATTGATTTTTCAGGAATTGAAATCCACGATTAATGAATTTTTGGATGTCTAAAGAAAAACTTTCGGCAAAGACGCTAATTGAACTACATCTGATAGATATTCGAAAGCCCTAACTTAGAATCGAAAAAAAATTGACCTCGTATAGTTATTTGATTTTTATTCCAGTTTATTAAGAACCTTAAAGATGAATGATGCAAGAAGAATGTTTTCCAAAAGAGTACACCAGAAATCATTCGTGACTTGACGCAGGAGAACATCGCATTACTAGGTCTTCAATACATTTTGTCGACGAAATCTATTTCACGCTTCCACGATCATCAGAAGACGAAGAATGGGAACACATTTTCAAGAAGCAATCTCACTTCGCAAAGATGGAAAAAGTTAGAATCATTTCTTTTGGAGAGACACTTTGAAATTAGTGTTTTCTGACATTAGGAACCTGTCATGGGGTATGATAGATTGATTTGTTGAATATATAAACAGGATGTTCATAAAATTAATTGAGACTGGAATAGAAAATCAAATAACTATCTGGATTTTTTCTTTTGAGTTAGGGCCTTTTCAGAATATCTATCAGATGTAGTTCAATGTCCAGCGTGGCTTTAGCCGGGGAAGTAGTTGTTTTCTGTTAGACATTCACAAAAAATAGCTTCATTTTAATCGTGGATTTTCAATCACAGAAAAATCTTTCTATCAATATTCAATTGAGAATATACCCCAAAGAAGTTATCTTGACGATGGAAGATAGTGACTAAAGTTTATCTTTCAGTCGCAGATGATTCCACATCTGATTTTATGAACATCCTGTTTATATTTTCAACAAATCAATCTATCATACCCCATGACAGGTTTTTAATGTCAGAAAACAGTAATTTCAAAGTGTCCTCCAAAAGAAATGATTCTAACTTTTTCCATCTTGCAAAGTGATTGTTGAAATGTGTTTCCCATTTCTTCCGGTCTTCCTGATGATCGTGAAGCGTGAAATAGATTTCGTCGACAAAATGTATTGAAGACCTAGTGAATGCGATGTCTCTCCGCGTCAATGTTACGAATGATTTCTGGTCAGTATTCTTTGGAAAACATTCTTCTTTGCCTCATTCATCTTATGAGTTCTTAATTAAGACTGAATAGAAAATCAAATAACTATCTGAATGAAAATGCAAATTTTCAATTTCGGATTTTTTTTCTTTGAGTTAGGGCCTTTCAGAATATTTATCAGATGTAGTTCAATGTCCAGCGTGGCTTTTAGCCGGGAAAGTAGTTGTTTCGGTTAGACATTCACAAAAATTACTTCATTTTAATCGTGGATTTTTTCAATTCACAGAAAATCTTTCTATCAATATTCAATTGAGAATGTTTCCCTTTTCAACATGAATACTCCACAAGAGGTTATCTTGACGATGGAAGATAGTGACTAAAGTTTATCTTTCAGTCGCAGATGATTCCACATCTGATTTTATGAACATCCTGTTTATATTTTCAACAAATCATAATATATTGTTTTAAGAGTGACGAAAGTAAATTTTTTTTAAGCGGGAGAACAGTTTCACGAGCTTCAATAAATGTTTTCGACGAGTGAAACACTATACTTTTTCTACAACCCTGTTTATATCATAATAATATGCTAAAAAAGAACGATGAACAAATATTTTATTTTAAATTAAAAACAACAGAATTTCTTTAAACATTACTTATGATTCAAATATTGATTAATTGTTACATTCGAGCAATTATTCAAAATTATAGGAGTACTACAATCAAGATTTTTATGTATTGAGGTAGACAAATGTTAGTGTGTGGACAGTTCGCCGAGGATTGAAGGAGTTTGGTTTGAAAGCTTACAGACCAGAAACTGGACCCAAATTGCTTCGGTGTCACCGAGTGACTAGAGTGCAATTTGCCACTGAACATTCACATTGGAACTTAGACGACGAATTCAGATTCAGATTACATTCTCCAGACGGACGGAAAAGCGTATTGTTACGAAACTGGGGTTCAAAAATAGTCCGATAAATTAATCCTACCACTTTGAAACACAACACCTGACAATAGAATATTGTTTACAACCAAATGTCTTACTTTGTTTTTTAATCAATAGTCGCAAGATAATTAACTGACTGACTGCGCCTTTGTCGCTATGACCCGCTAATATTGTTACGAATTACGAAAACCCTGACTCCGTGCTGCGGCCAGATGCGGGAGTGATGTTTGTTCCAGATTTGATAAGCCATTGGTTCAGAAATGGCCGTTCCGATGTTTCCAAAAGTTCGAAACCGCCATTCGAAGACTCGAAAAAACGACCGTTGCGAACGTTATAAACTTGATCGCCACTGTTCTGCAAATTTTGTCCGTCCTTTTATATAGGGTCACATGCGATAGGGGAGTCACCAGAAGTCAGTCTTGGGAATATTTTATGCACTGTAATTCGGGAACAAGTATTGTATTGTTAGAGTATAGTGTTTCAAAGTGGAATAAACGGATTGAATTTATCGGACTATTTTTGAACCCCAGTTTCGTAACCATATACAGTGGCGATCGGGAATGTTCCATAACGTCATCACTAACGGTCGGTTTTCTTCTCGAGTCGTCGAATGGCGGTTGACGAACAATTGGAGCATGATCATTTCTCGATGTTTCCAATTACGGTTTAGAACATCTGGTCGAGTGGACTCAGGGTATTTTTGTGATTTCCGTAACAGTATGGAGAAAGACCGGAGAAAGATTTGCAGATTTGGAGGAGGTTCAGTAATGGTTTGGGCAGGAATAACTCCGGACTGAGTTGGTGGTCATCGATATATTGAGGAGATATTAAGCAATTACATTGTACCTTTTAGTGGATTTATCGGCGATGGCTTTATCCTAGTGCTGGATAATGGGCAGCCACATACAGCAATGCGTGTTACACAATACCTCGCGGAAGTTGGTATTAACAAAATGAACTGGCCAGCATGTTCGCCTGATCTCAACCCCATGGAGCGTGTGTGGGATTTGCTTGGTAGGCGAGTCAGAGATCGCGAAGTAGCTCCGACTACGGTAAATGAGCTTCGTTTAGCCCTTCAGCAGGAATGGCAAAATATTCATCATGATGCTATTCGTAACCTTATTGCAGGCAGTTATAAGGGCTAGATGTGATTATTTCTTTCGTGTAATTTTTAACCAATCAGAAGGTTCAATTTAGTTGAGTTACCTTGTATAATTTCGATAATATCTGATTATACATAAAGTAGCTCCACCAATCGAAAATTTTACAATAATTTCATTTCCGTAGTAACCACATTGACATCAATATACAACAATACACAAACTAACAGGACCGTCAAATTTTGACGTTTATCAATAATTGTTCAAAAATGAGTCGATTCGGAGATCTATCGTTAAATGCAATAGACGAAAGTATACAAAATACTGAGCCTCATACAGTAAAACAAAAAAGTACGTATGGAAACAATTTCTTCGTTTTGTAGGAAATAAACTATGAAATTAAAGAATCAATTTCCACTGAATGATAGCATCCATTTTGGAAAGATTGGGCTTAAATGCGAAAAGGTAATGAGAAAATTATAAAGAAAATGTGTTAAAACGATGGGAACGTAACGGCAAAACAAATACAAGAAAAATTTTGAAGGAGTTTAATAGGAGTAATTGATCCATTCTCTAGTCCCATATTTTAAGCCGCACGAAATGCAAGAAATCAAAAAGAAGGGAACTTCAAATGTTACCGGACAAGAGAAAGGTTAGTGCATTAGCATTTAAAGATACCGAGTACATAGCGATGATAGAAGCATGGGATGAAAATACACCAGAAGGTTTCTTTAATTGCTTCTGCGAACTTGCGGGAGAGGAAATGAAGGAGCGTCAGTTTGACCATTATTTTCAAAAAGGAACGGGAAATATAACCCCATTTTTACCAAAAGGAGGGAGCAAACCTTTGTAATAATAAATGGCTTTGTACCCAACCATAATGAAGTAAGTCGTTGTCCAGTGAGGCTCTGGATGAACTAATGATAAAAAGAAGCGATAACATCAATATTGAAACAGATAGGTTATTTCTGACAGTAAACCTAACTGAGAAAACAAAACCCTGGCTGGTACAAAATATGCCAATTGGAGTGCATGAAATCAGTAAATGGACCAGAAAGTCTGCAGAATTGGCAAATTTAAATATGACAAACAAACCATTTTCAAATCTTTCTCACTGAGCCTCTGCTGTTTCACAATTGGCAAAAGCAGGTGTATCGGAACAAGAACTTATTAAAATAACAGGACATGGTAATAGCAATTCTATCAAACCCTACCTACACTTAGATGAACAACATCACCAAAAGATACAATTTTAAAAACGCTACAGGTTCAAGCACTTCAATGAGCAGTAGCCACGTTTCCAGCGCAGAAAATAACTCAGTTAATAAAAACGTAGTATATAATAATTGTAATTTTCATTGTACCAATTTGTATTTAAATTAATAAATTAATAATTTACTTAATTTACTCAAAAAATAATCGTATCAAATACAATACGTACTTCAAAATAAATATGGTTATACATCTCAAACTTCCTACATAATTACAAATCGTGTCAGTTTGACAGAATTATCCTCCCGCTTCGCTGACACTCTTTGTAATTATGCAACGAGTTATCGATGTATAACCTGATTATTTTGAAGATTTATAGTATTACTACTGATAATACAAAATATTATGCTGAATTTGTTGTATAAGTACATGATCTTTTAGGTAAGTTATGTTACAGTTGAATTGGTTTGTTTAGAAGTTTGATATGGAAGTTGGATTAAAGTGTGCATAAGTACATTTTCTTATTTTTTCTTTTTTAGTAAGTTGCAATAATTGCTTATTAAAACTACACAATATATTGTTGCCTTTTCATTGCTAGACTCATAAACTAAGCTAACAAACTGAGATTAGGGCATCAACGAGCAAAGCCACCTCGTCAAAAAATAACAATTCTTAAAGTAAACTGTTGGTGACAAGTTCATTTCGCTCTTAAAACCAGTGCACCTAAAGACTTAAACCAAAACAAAATGTAGGAAAGGAATGTTACTTAACAAAAATTGATATTTCGAAAGAATTTATCTGAAATTATTCTACAGAGGTTTTAAAATTAGGGTTGTACGACAATCTTTTAATTAACCCTGTATAATGATCTCAATACGCCAGCATTTTACAAAAGACTGATAGGCAGGTTGAAATTAGTAATTTTATCTAAAGTTTACGAAAATATTTAAGAAAATCGAACTATAAATAATTTATTTTAGAAAGTTTTGTTTACGCCATTGTGACAAGTCTACCCATGTGGCGTTTATATCTAAAAAAAGACAGTGCTGTTTTGGGGTATGCAACAGGGAGAATGTTTCAACTAGGGTTGAAACGATTTTTTTTTTTTAAGTTCTTATAAAAAACCCACAGTAATAAACCATTTTGAATTTCACTAGTATTAAGAAAAGAAGCAATTCCTTTCCATATCATACAGTCCACTGATCCAAAGTATACCAAAAAAAACACTGTCATAAAATAATTACAAAATTTTAACCAAGTCGGGTTTTTCATAAAAGTGCGCGGTTCCGAGCGGAAAAAATTGGGCAAAATCACGGATATTTTCGAAACACAACCCCCATCATCATCTATGAGCCCGTTCTCCCTTCACCTCCCCCCCAGTGGCGATACAAAACATCAATCATATAATTTGATGTTAATTTCAGACTTTGCATCACACATCTAATATCAAATAAAAAGATCCATTAACCTTCAATAAATAAAAAAAAAGACCTTCAATTTCGAGAATACCAAAATTCTTTATCTCGTTCATCGGCAACAATGCAGATTGTTTGTTTTCGTCAATTTTTACCGAAAAATTTTTGCGCGGGGGCCCGATTATCAAACGGGGTGGAAAAAAATGTGGAACCGAACATGTTCAATTAGCTCTTTAATCAACCGATATTATAAAATTAATTGTTTGGGGAATTGTTTGATTTTCCGGTTTGAGCCGAAAAAAAAGATTTTGGTTTTTTTTAAAATTTTTAAAAAAAAAAAAATTCGTTGTAGTTTTAGGAGAAAGGTTAAACGAAAAAATTTCAATAAAAGCGCTTTTTTTGCCCGGGAAACAGCTTCGAACTTTTTTTTATAAATGTATTGACGATTTTTGGTCGCTTTTTTTAACGAGGGCTTCGATGGGGCCCCGACGATTAGTCCAGCTTAAAGTAAGTTCCCCCGGGAATTAGATCCCCGCTGTAAGTCTGTAAATAATTGTATATTGACCCCCTAAAAGTTGTCTCAAACCTACATATGGTGGGGTGGGGCAACTATTAAATTTCAATCAAAGGTCACAAAACTTTTTTTGGCTTTTTGAAATATCTCTTTTCCCTTTGGGGTTTTTGTATTTGTATTTATTATCAATATTGTAGAAAAAAAAAAACCAAAAATTTTTGTTTTAAAAATTTTTAATGAACCGTTTTCGAATGAGGGGGAGAGCGCGGTCACCCATCACTTCAGGAAACCGGTGCCCCGGTCGAAAACGCCCCAATTAAGTTATGAACTACAATAAATCAATGTTTTAAAATTTTTGTAAATTTTTTAAATATAATATTATATTTTATCATTTTCTCCATGAAAATCTATATCTTTTCAAATACTGATAACCGATGTCTTTGATAATGAGGGCATGAAAAACAACAAAATCGTCATTGTATGAAAAAGGGTTATTTTGTTCTAAAGAAAATTGTGACTTTCATTATTATGGGGTTTTTTTCTTCACTGTTGTATGGAGCAGAGAAGATATTTTTCATTATTTTTGAAAAACATAAATTTAAACAAAGGCATTAAGTTCCAAAATTTGTTGTATTTGACGGATATTCAGACTACAGTAAAACGTAAAACTATGGAGACAGAGAAGAAGCTGCACTTTCAAAACGTACGAAGCCGATGAAACAATGGTTGTACCATTTCTCAAGAAAAATTCTTATCAAATCGAAATAACAAAGAAAGTTCATTAATATTTTTTTGAAAAAAAGCGCTTTTTACTAAACAAGCCAGAGATGATGCGGATCTTCTTATTGTTTAAAATAATTGAAGAATCAAAGTCTGAAAAAATGCAGATTAAAGGACAAGTATTGATTTATTGTCATTTTAATTGGGCGTACATTTTTCTTGGTATGGAATATACGTTATTTGATGGCCATTTGGGACCAAATAGAAGCCACAGATTGGTAAAAATTTGTCAAAATTACTGATAATGTTTTTGCTGCACTTTTTTTTGCCCCCCCATTTTTAAACATAGATTATACCAGAGCAAAAGAAATGGATATTCAACTTCACAATTTTTTCACTTCCAAAGATTTTTTTTTGTTTTTTTTTTTTAACTAAATGACCCTAACGCTCGAAACATGTTTTTCTTTAACCCAAAATTTAAAATTTGGGGGACGTCTTTGATTTCCTTCCTTTTAAAAAGTTAAAAGACGTTTAAGGTGGTCCTAAGAATGTTTTCAACCTTTTTAAAAATGTAAAGAATGCAGGTTTTCCATTTTAAAATCACACTTTTGGACAGCCTAAGACCGTTCTGTAATAAAATATTGTGTACAGATTTCGTAAACGCCGCGTAATATGGGGCCCCCCCTGTATACTAAGATCAGCCGATACAATAAATCCAACAGTTGTGCTTCCAAAAACCACAAGGGGTTGGATGTAGGACATGTAAATGTTTCAACTGAAATGGATTTTTTTTCCCTTGATACCCGTGCCCTAAAAAAAGGAGAATTTAGGATGATTAACGTATCCCCAGACTAATTAATTGTCATTTTTGATCAATTATAAATGTGTATTGAAGAAAACGATCAAATAGAATGTGAATGATAGTTTTATATGCAGTTGAATTTAAAACATCCTGAAATTAAAATGAAATTTTTCCCGAAACGAGAAAAATGACTTTTTAGATATACCAATGGAATTTGTGAAAAATTTTTCAGTCTTAAATGTTTCCAAAGTTCAGTGTTTTCAAATGGTTTTTAATTTTTTATTTTCTTCTTATTTCAAAAAAACAAGATAACGCACTCGACAATCCATGGTATGGAAATTGCAGGGTTATTAATATAATATCGCTGTGAATAAGTCCCAAAACTTTTGAAAGATGAAAAAAAAACAAAACTGTAATAAAGCGTAGGTCAAACAGGAAGGTATATGGGAAAAAAAATTTGAGAGACACAAAAAAGGAACACTCTTTAAACCCCACTACCTAAGTTGGGGCCGGGGAAAACAAAATTGATTTGTTTGAAAATATGAACAGATATGAACAAACCAACGCATGAGACCGATCACCAGTCACGGAACCCAAGTTTTCGAAATACCCCCTACCGATACTACAACCCTAAAGGAAATAGCAGTTCATACGTCAAAACCAAATTCGTTGACACCATCACGTTGAACTTGGGCCAGAAGATCGAAACGCTTTTTCGGGGACCTTTTTCACCAATGTCCCTTTGAGGAATCTCCCAGTTATCAAAAAAGGGAAAATCAAGAATACAGCTGCATGAGAGGGCTGACCTTCC